>SJYX01011597.1:205082-239267 GCA_006410675.1 Oreotragus oreotragus
AGGAGGAGAAGGGGACGACCGAGGATGAGATGGCTGGATGGCATCACGGACTCGATGGACGTGAGTCTGAGTGAACTCCGGGAGATGGTGATGGACAGGGAGGCCTGGCGTGCTGCGATTCATGGGGTCGCAAAGAGTCGGACACGACTGAGTGACTGAACTGAACTGAACTGAACTACATGTTGATTACTTCCTCAACATCGTTCCCCTTCTTTCTCCATGATACTGGAACCCTGATTCTGAGCATTAGGATCTCTGGGAAGGTGAGCCAGAAATGAACATCTCATTGCCCTTTGCTAGATGTGGCCATGTGGTCCATTCTAGTCAAGGAGGCTCTAAAGGGAGAAAGTCAGCTTCTGTAAAAGATGTTCCTCCATGATTTAAAAAAAGAAAAAAAGACCCACACAAGGAAAACAACTCACAATGTTCCAGCACTTGCTGTTTCCTGTCTCTGAGCCCAGTCATGTTATGATATGATGGCTGGAGCTGTAGTAACCACTTTACACCATGAGGTAATAAGCATGACACTGGTGAAGCAGAAAGAAGGAAAGAGCTTGAGGAAAGCCCAACCCAGGAATCATCTCCCTCTAGAAATATATTGTTTAAGCCAGTTATTCAAGTATTCTTTTACTTGCAGCTAAAATATCCTGACCAATAAATGGATAATAAGAAGGGATGACAACTTTAACTGTAAAACACAGAACCTATTCAGGTTATATATGAACTAATAAGGGCTTTCCCTGTGGTTCAGCAGTAAAGAATCCACCTGCAATGCAAGAGAAGTGAGTTTGATTCCTGAGCCAGGAAGATCCCCTGGAAAATGGAATGGCTACCTACTCAGTATTCTTGCCTGAAGAATCCCATGGACTGAGGAGCCTGGTGGCTACAGTCCATAGCATTGCAATGAATTGGACACAAGTGAAGAGACTGAGCACGTACATGAACTACTAAGTATCAGTTCAGTTCAGTTCAGTTACTCAGTCGTATCAGACTCTGCGACCCCATGAATCGCTGCACGCCAGGCCTCCCTGTCCATCACCAACTCCCGGAGTTCACTCAGACTCACATCCATCGAGTCAGTGATGCCATCCAGCCATCTCATCCTGTCGTCCCCTTCTCCTCCTGCCCCCAATCCCTCCCAGTAGCAGAGTCTTTTCCAATGAGTCAACTCTTGACATGAGGTGGCCAAAGTACTGGAGTTTCAGCTTCAGCATCATTCCTTCCAAAGAACACCCAGGACTGATCTCCTTCAGAATGGACTGGTTGGATCTCCTTGCAGTCCAAGGGACTCTCAAGAGTCTTCTCCATCACCACAGTTCAAAAGCATCAATTCTTCGGCGCTCAGCTTTCTTCACAGTCCAACTCTCACATCCATACATGACCACTGGAAAAACCATAGGTGGACCTAAATAAACTACCCATGGCATAGTGGAGTTTTTATGTCCACTTCCAAGAAAGTAGACACGGTAGGATAACCTTATAGGGCTATAGGGCTGGCCTGGGGGAGTGGTCCACATTCTCTTCTGTTTCTTCTATCCTCTAAAGCAATTCTACTTTTCCAATGTGGCTTCTACACTTCCCTTCAAAGCATCCACTCATCATAGCAAAGCACTCAGTGGACAAAGGGGAAATAGTTTATCACTCTTTTGCTTTGAATCCTTTACTACATAGCATGTTGGGGGGGTATTACATCTTCTTTGTGGGAAAGAAAGCAAGCACGGCAGGAGGATATAAACATTTACAATACAATTCCTATTCAAGTTGTTTAAAATCTATTTGGGAAGAGAAAAGACTGTTCACAGTGGGAACTTTATACAGAGAATCATCTGTAAGTGCAAAGTGATATTATCTAAATTCTCCTTTATGCAGAATTTCCCTCAAAGCCCAGAAAGATAAAAATATTTATAAATCTAAATCTGTATCCACAGAGAATTCCCTGACGGTCCAGTGGTTAGGACTCCTCGCTTTCCCTGCCAAGGGAGTAGGTTCGATCCCTAGCTGGGGAACTAAGATCCCACATGCTCCACACTGAGGCAAAAAAAAAAAATTCTGTATCTGCACATTCATTTGTGATTTTCTTCCCATCAAGAACTACTTTTAATGATGTTTGATGACACAGGACAAGGATCAGCAAACTTTCTGTAGAGGAGCACATGTTTTCAGCCTTGTGAGTCATCTGGTCTCTGCAGCAAACACTCAGCTCTCACACTGTATGGACAAAGCAGCCACAGGCAACACACAATGGGTGTGGCTGTGTGCCAAAACAACTTTATTTATGGACACAAATTTGAATTTCATATAATTTGCACGTCATTAAATACTGTTCTTCTTTTGATACGGGGAAACCATTTAAAAATGTGAAAACCATTCTTAGTTTTACACAAATATAGGCCCATAACAGGTAGGATCTGGCCCACAGGCTGTCATTTGCCAACCCCTGATCCCTGACCTAGGACACAGGAAAAAATATGAAATGACTTCTAGGTCAGCATTCAAACTGACTTATGCCCATGTAGTTTTATGTATGTTTCTTCTTGCATTCAGATGATCTTTTTAAAATGTTAACACATATGCCTATAATAGCCAGACTCTTTGATTAAACACACCACTATATTCCAGAAAAATGTAAGTTTATGGAGTTATCCATGACCACATCATTACCAGAATGAGATAAACGAATGGATTAACCAGTAGAGACGAACCAGGCACTTTATTGCCTCCTATGTGTGTTTCCTCAACTTAGTTAAATAGCACTCTGTTCTTCAGCCTGTCAACATGATCTCAACTGGAAAGCCAAATTATGAACTAATGGCATCATAATCAAATTATAGTCTTAATGGAAACATCCATCAATATATCCCCAGAACATGGTTCTCCAAAAAACACCAAGTTGTCCTCTTTGGTAAAAAGAAGATTGTCAGAGGATACAATTTTTAAGACTGCTGTCAAAATGTGGTGATGTGTGTGCTCAGTCATGTCTTGTTCTTTGGGACCCCATGGACTATAACCCTCTAGGCTTCTCTAGTCATGGGACTCTCCAGACAAGAATATTGGAGTGGGTTGCCATTTCCTTCTCCAGGGGATCTCCCCAAGCCAGGGATCAAACCTGTGTCTCCCATGTCTCCTGTATAGCAGGCAGATTCCTTACCACCTGGGAAGGCAAAATATAATTAAGTTTAAAAAACTTATACATACTCTTTGTTGGGTGGTGGGGAACAAAAGAAAACATAATTTTTCATTTTATATTCCTATCAGAGAAAGAGTTATCTAGATATAAAAACTGATGGAACTTTGCTTCAGAGTACTCAATTCTATACAAAAAGTAGGAGATCATTTTTATAATCATATGATTTTTCCAGTTTCATCTTAATTTGCTAAAAAAAAATTACTATTAGGGAACCACCTGGTAGTCAGCGGTTAGGACTCCACACTTTCATTGCCAAGGGCCCGGGTTCAATCACTGGTCAGGAAACTAAGATCCTGCAAGCCTTGCAGTGCAGCCAAAAAAATTATATATATATATATATAAATATAAAATAAAAATTATTACTAAAATTTATAGATCTGAAATTTGTATTACATCTCTGACATATATCCTTAATGTAGGAGACCATCTCTTGTGCTTCATTCATCCTAAATAGAGAAAACTAATTATAGGTTAAAACTATCTGAGTTGGCAATTTAAACTTTCATCCAAGGCAGATTTTTCAACATTTTTGTCACATTTTGGGAGGTCATATTTACCTAAAATTTGTTTCTCTTTTCTAAGTAAACTTCCTTTTCCTCTTAGATTCCCCCAATCTAATAACACTTTCATTAGTTTCTTATGTATCCTTTCAGTATTTTTAAACATAAATAAAATTATACCATTGTATAATTTTCTATGTTCACTTAATAAGTACATTGGGAGATGGTTCTATACTACTGCATAGAGTGTTTCCTTTTTCTTTACTTTTTATAGCTGCAGTGTTTCATGCTATCTTAATCTATGTTCTTATAGGTGCATTTCTTAGAATTTGCTTATTCTATGTGTGTGTGTTAGTCGCTCAGTCATGTCTGACTCTTTGCGACCCCATAGACTATAGCTCTCCAGGCTCCTCTGTCCATGGAGTTCTCCAGGCAAAAACGCTGGAGTGGGTTGCCATTCCCTTCTCCAGGGGATCTTCCTGACCCTGGGAATAAACCTGGGTCTCCTGCATTACAGGCTGATTCTTTACCATCTGAGCCACTATCAATAAAATGATAGAAGTTTAGAAACAAATTAAATTTAGAGGGAATATTGCATAATTTCCCATTTTACAAACGTGAAGAAACAAAGATTTGCTTGCTAAAAATCCACCTGAAGTTTCTACCACCATTATGCAAGTCTTCCATTCCCAAATGCCTCAAGTCTTGTCACTAGGTTAACTTCTGTGACAAATGCTCCTTGTCAACTTTAATACCTTTGAGAAACCAGAATGTCCACAATTTTAGCATAAAATTTAAATACCATTTTAATGGCATCTCAAACTACCTTCTGACTTTTATGAGTTTTGAAATACTCAGTATGCTATTATTAATGTCATAAAAAATATGCTCATGAAATCCAAAGACTTCACTGTAAAGATATTCATCACATTATTATTCAAAGCAAAACACTGGAAAGGATCTAAATTTAATTAAATAGGAAGTCATTCAGTAAACTGTGGCATATATGGCTGTTTATTTCATATGTGTAAAAAAATTTCATGATACAAGAATACATTTTTTAAAATTTAAGGAGAGANTAAAAAATATGCTCATGAAATCCAAAGACTTCACTGTAAAGATATTCATCACATTATTATTCAAAGCAAAACACTGGAAAGGATCTAAATTTAATTAAATAGGAAGTCATTCAGTAAACTGTGGCATATATGGCTGTTTATTTCATATGTGTAAAAAAATTTCATGATACAAGAATACATTTTTTAAAATTTAAGGAGAGAATTGTGTATATAGGATATTATAATGACTATGTAAAATAAATGGAGACGTTAAAGAAAATAGAAAGATAACAGTGATTATATCTCGCTGGTGGAATGTCAAATATTTATATATATTTTTTCCCTTATACAGTCTATATTCTCAAAGCTTTTTATAATAAAGTTATCTTACTTTTACAATCAGAAAAATCCATGTTAAAATTCTGTTGATATTATTGAACTCTTGGATTTATATGGGTATCCTCACTTTTTTGAAATTCGTTAATAGTTGATATAATCCTAGGGTTCAAAAAATCAAAATAAAATATAAATATAAAGTGTGGATTGGGACATGGGAATCCACCCATGTCTCCTATCTACCCAGTCTGTCTCACACATAATCCCCTGTACCCACACTTTACAGAGTTAAACACTGTTGTTAGCTTTTTGTGTATTGTTCTGGTCATTTTTACGCAAACATAATAACAAATACATGTATTAAATCCTCCTTCCTTTTTAATACAAATTTTCCCCTTACTGTTAGCACTTAACAATAAATATATTCAGAGATCTTTTTATATTACTACATATAAAGAAGTTCCTTGTTCTTTTTCCCCCCTGGCCACACTGCATTTTATGTTAACTTTTAAGCCAAATTTTCATAGACCTATTTCTTAAAATTTGCTCATTCAGTGCAATATTTTAAAAGTGCAACATAAAAACTAACCTTCAGTCAAATATGTGCACTTTAACAAGACAATATCTTTCCTTTAGTATAGTGACAATTTCAATTTCTAGTACTTTATTTCCTTTTCCCAATATACTGTATGCAAGATACCCTGATCATGGGTTTGTTTGCTTTTTATTGGAGTACAGTTGATTTACAATGTCCTGTTAGTTTCAAGTATACAGCACAGTGATTCAGTTTTATACACACATATTCTTTTTCAGATTACTTTCCCTTACAGGTTATTACAAAATACTGAATATAGTTCTCTGTACTGTATAGTAGGTCCTTGTTATGGGTTCTTTACCCTCACATTAAAGTACTTAAAGTTCTCAATATCAAATCACTAAATATGGTAACAAGCATTGTGTACAATTCTCTCCTGGCAGTAGAGAAACAATGTGTATAATTGGAGAAGACTAGGATATTCAGGACTAGAAGAAAGAAGAGAAAACAAAGTGAGACTGTGAGGATCTGAGTCCAGATGTAGAGCTGGGTCTCAACGTGTAGGGTTAGGCAGTGAGCTTCACTGCCAAGGGTCCAACAGGCACAATAAATGAGCTCTGGCATCAGATCCTAAAAGTTAGGAGCAATCCGATCTGCTGAATGAAGTACAGAAGCAGGTATATCTACGAAAATCGATACTTGACCTCGTGTGGAATGCAGCACGCTTTCACTCTGATTCATTCATAATTCACCAAATATTTACTTACTATCTATTCTGAACCAATAAGTTTAATAAAAGCCCTCTTTAAAAAAAAAAAAAAAAAACAGCCCTCTTTAGGAGGCTTGCCCTCAAAGAGCTCATAAAAGAGACACAGTGCCAAACTGGACTGAATTGTAATAGCATATGTGACAGTCAACTACTGCCATGGTAACACTGCATAACAAACTTCTCCCCAAAACTCAGTGTCACCCAACAATAAGTGCCTGTTTTCATGCTCATAGGTTAACAGGATGATGCTGTGCCATGAATCTAGCTTCTGGAACTAGCAGACCAACCTGGACAGTTCTTCATATAGTAATGTTATAAGCAAAAAAGAAATGAACACGCCTTCCTAAGGTCGTCTACCAAAATTGATGCTCTGACCTCTGCCTGTGTTCCACAGGACAAAGCAAGTTACAAGTCCAACAGCAGTGGGTCAGGGAAGGACACTCTAAGAGGAGGAACTGTAATTTCACACAGAAAAAGCTTGAATTCAGTGAAGGTTTGAGAATTGGAAACAAAAGTACAATCTATCACATAGTGAATGAATAAATGTTATGATAAAAAAAAAAAAAGTAAGGCACGTGATGCCCAGCAGAGACTGCGTACATAGCTAGACTAAATTTCCCAGCCACTCACATTTAGATATGGCGAGGGTTGAGGTTAATGGAGTGTAGGTAGAAGGACGTACTTCAGTTCCAGGCACTGCCCTTCAAAACCTCCTATCCAGTCTTCCCCTTTTCTCTCCCTTCATCTGTCCCTGAACCATGGTGGGCAGGGCAACCTTGAATCGCATACTGAAGAGGAGAGAGCCTCCAGCTTCTGGGTGCTCTGAGTGAGTGTGTAGAGCAGAGCTCCTTCAGTCCAGCAGGAAGGCCTGTTAGGGGCTCCAAGTAAGAATAAGCCACTTATTCTCAGATTGAGGGGTTAACCTGCTAAAACAGTTAGATTATCTTAACTAACAAAAGATGCTCGCCAAGCCATTTAACCCAGGATGGGGAGTTAGAAAGGCTACGTGGAATAAGCATAGATTAGAAACTGAAAGATAAAAAACCAAATGGTCCTTTTCTAGGTGAAAGGGGGGCAAGGTAAAGATTGTTCCAGACAAAATGAAGAGTATATTTAAAGGCTCAAAGGTGTGACACAATTTAGGACTTCTAAAAAAGTTCAACATAGTTAGAGGCAGAGAGGATGTGTGTGTGTTTGTTTGTGAGTGTGTCCACCTGTGTGTCTGGGGGTTGAAAAGGAAGTTAATTAATTAAGGCTAGGGAGAAAGAAAAGTTTCCAAAAATAAGATACCCAAAAGAAACAAAGCAAACAGGGGCCCGCCCCCACAGGGCAGAGATAAAGAATGTGGATTCTCCCTCGGGGACATTAAGGAGCAAGGAGACAGAGGAATAGAGACATCACATTTGCACTTTAGAAAGCTTCTAAATTCACCTCCAAGTGGTACAGTAAGTGTTAACAGCTAAAGACCCCAGAGGGGGCTGCCAGGGCTGGCTGGGTACAGGATGTCCCTCCAGTCACAGCTTCCTTTCCCTCTCCTAGCAGAGCAGGCAGACAAGGCTCTAGCCCCAGACCAGAATTTGAGTCCTGGGCACAGAGCTGAAGGAAGAGCAGTGAAATGCTCCTGTCAAGGGCACAGAGTAAATATTGCAGGTCTTGTAAGCCACGTGATTTCTATCATAACTATTCAACTTTGCCACAAGTAGCCATGGGCAACACAGAAGCAAATGAGCGTGGCTATGTTCCAATAAAACTTTATTTACAAAAACTGGCAGGAGATAAGTAAATGAAAATAGAAGTAAACATATCAGGTGGGCTAGAGAGTGCTAATCTGTGCCCTGGGCCACAGTGCAGGCAGGCTTGTGAGGGGTTTGTGACAAAACTAATCCCAGACTTTACTCACTGTGCCCCTGAGACTCCCCCTGCCCCTGCCCTGGCATCAAGACTGGTGACCTGGACTGTGATTTTTGTAAGAGGCAAGCACTCTTATAAAAACTCCAGTTAAACGGCCATTGCAAAATCACCATGGTTAGATGTACGAGCCAATGTAGAACAGTCTAGAATTGGCCAGATGGCTTCATGCTCTCCATCTTAGCAATCTTCCACCAGTTAAATAATTGTGCCAGTCAAATATATAAAGACACTCCTTCCTACATTCGATGGGTGAATTTTACATTAATTTGGTGAATTTTGGACTATTGTGTTCTTTAAAGCTCATCTTTTCGAGATAATTATCATGTTCTCATTTTCAGTTAAGCAAATCTCACACTATCTTTGAAACATAAGGAAACAACCAAAATAAACATTAAACCTCTAAAGCAAACTGGAATTGTAGGGAAATTGCTTTTCCTTTTCGAACTTGAGGCACATTTCTTTCATAAAAATAATAGTATTTTTCTATCATTCAAAAAGGCCTTCTTAAAAGAAAAACTTACTGACACCTATTAAAAACTCATTTTAGCATAATACTAATTTTGCTCATTGAGCTTATAGGGTAAAACAGCGTTCTTAGAAGTCCAAGTTGATGACTTTTAAACCATTAATCATAGAAAACCACTTCAAATGTCAAAACAAAAATAAAAGTGTATTCTCTGAGACCAATCCAAGAGACTTAATTTGCACACTCCTTTCCATTCCTGAATTACTGATCCTGATCACTGTTCAGCTCAAGAAATTACGATAATTCATTTGTTAAGAAGTATTAGAGTGGGTTTGTACATGACTTTATTCACTTATTATCTAGCATAGAGTATTCATCAGATGCCAAATACTGTAACCATACTTGAAAATACATTTCTAAAAGAAAAGGGCAGGATGAAACTTTCTTATCTCTTTGTCAGGAAAAAATGGGAATGGTAACTTGGTTATCTAAAACTAAGGCTTAGAGTTCTTCAAGATACTTTCCACAGCTGAAGTACATAATGACCTAAATTGCTCAGAAGCAAGGCTACATATGTTTGATATGTCTTTGCCATGAAGAACTAAAAGCATATAAGTAACATCATATGATATTCATCTTTCTCTTTCTGACTTACTTCAGTTAGTATAATAATCTCTAGGTCCATCCATGTAGGCACAAATGGCATTATTTCAGGAGGAGGTGGGCAGGGATGGAATGGGAGGTTGGGGTTAGCAGATGCCAACTATTAATATTTTATACAGAATGCATAAACAACAAGGTCTTACTATATATCACAGGGAACTATATTCAATATTCTATAATAAACCATAACAGAATAGAAAAAAAATTAAAAACAAAAAAGAACTAAAGGCAGTCTAGTTTTTCATTATGCTGCTCTCAATCAAATCACAAGAAAGTTGAGGTGAACTCAAGTGCAAATTAATACAGCCTACTTCCAGTTCTCTGTCTACAACTAAATCCACTTATCTAGTTTTCTTTCCATGTGGAAAAAGATTAATGAAGGTCATCAGCCATTAGGACCAGGTGGCTCAAGTATACTGTAAGGGAATACCAGGCCTTCTCCTGTGGACTTATCAGTTCTCCACAAACGTCAGTTAAGGCTATACAAGTACTGTTGGACCATTCTTTTTCCATCCATGTTAAACCAGAAGTTGAAAGCTTTATGGAAGGCAAGTATCACTCTAACACATATCTCTCCAGTCCAAAGAAAGTGGGCCAACTTAGTGACTAAACAATGAGCATGCAAAACTGTCCCCAGTGCAACAAATACCACTAGGGCAGTTACGTGCACTTTTGATGCTCAGTGTCCCTTCAGTTAAGTAAATAAGATCAGAAGTTTCAATAAAGACAAGGTCTACATTAACTGTGAATGTGTACTGGTGAATGCGTGTATTTAATATACTAAACTGAACACGTGTTGACAAAGCTTCTCTCCTTAACCAAACTCTAGCCAGGCTCCTCTGAGCCCTCCCTTGACTAGGTTCCAACCTCTGCCCAGAAAAGAACTGAGCAAACACTTCCTCAGTTTCTAAAAACTCTAAACTCAAGGGTACACTCCTAGGATGACTTCAGCTCCTTTTAAAGTGCTTGTCTGAGAAAATTTAAGGCTGCAAATGAACTGACTGCTTGTTCCAGCCCAGATCTGAAGATGAGGCCTCTGTCTCTCAGCCACTGTAGGAGGGCAGGAGTCTTAACTTTGATAAGAGCCAGTTGACAAAGCCAGATGGGTTTCACATGGACCAACCTTCTTCTTGCTTTTTGTAATATTTCACTTTCCTGCCTGTACTGAGCCCCAGCTTCCTCCCTCCCTCTTCCCTCATTCTCCCTTTAAAATAAATGCCCAGTCACCTCTGTACAACTGGAAGCTGTAGTTGTGTTCACAGCAGTCTCTCTTCCCCACTGCAATAGTATGTTACTGATTAAAATCTGTCCATACGATTTTAACTAGTGTCTGGCTCTGTTGATCTTTGACACTGTGTATTTGGTTATGCTTGTGCCCACACACATGTGCTGATAATGTAAAGAAGAGAACATAGGAAAAGGCACTGTTTTGCGCAGGAGTCAGTAAACTGTTTCTGGAAAGAGGCAGACAGTAAATATTTCAGGCTTTGCTGGCTGTAAGGGCCTTGGAGCATCTATTCAACTTTGCCGTTGTAGAGCAAATGTAGACGTAGACCATCAGCAGATGCAGAAGCAGAGCTGTGTTCCAATAAAACTTTATTTATGGACACTGACATTTTAATTCCATATTATTTTTCTTTTGATTTTTTAAACCATTTAAAAATTTAACAACAATTCTTCAGTTCAGTTCAGTCACTCAGTCGTGTCCAACTCTTTGTGACCCCATGGACTGCAGCACGCCAGGTATCCCTGTCCACCATCAACTCTCAAAGCTTGTGCAAACTCATATCCATTGAGTAGGTGATGCCATCCAACCATTTAATCCTCTGTCATCCCTTTCTCCTCCCACCTTCAATCTTTCCCAGCATCAGGGTCTTTTCCAGTGAGTCAGTTCTTTGCATCAGGTGGCCAAAGTTTTGGAGTTTCAGCTTCAGCTTCCATCAGTCCTTCCAGTGAATATTCAGGACTGATTTCCTCTAGGGTTGACCGGCTGGATCTCCTTGCAGTCCAAGGGACTCTTTTTTTTTTCAAGGGACTCTTAAGAGTCTTCTCCAACACCACAGTTCAGAAATGTCAATTCTTCTGCGCTCAGCTTTCTTTATGGTCCAACTCTCAAATCCATACATGCCTACTGGAAAAACCATAGCTTTGACCAGACAGACCTTTGTCAGCAAAGTAATGTCTCTGCTTTTTAATATGCTGTCTAGGTTTGTCATAGCTTTTCTTCCAGGGAGCAAGCATCTTTTAATTCCATGGCTGCAGTCACCAGGTGCAGTGATTTTGGCGCCCAAGAAAATAAAGTCTGTCACTTTTCTTAGCTCACAGGTTATGTGAAAACAGTCAGCAAACCAGATTTGGCCCACAGGTCAGTTTACTAACCCGTGGTTTAACGTATTAATTTCCTTTCCTTGCTTTGATTAGCTTTCAAAGTTCAAGATCATTTGATGATAAGAGTGGTAGATTTAAGAACTGTATTTCTCAACAACCAAAAAAAATGCTGCCATTTTTTCTCAAGGAGCGAAGTATGAAATTAGTGGTTTTAAGTTCATTCCTTAAAGGTAAATTTTCTAGTTCACCAATAATGGATATTCTCTCATAGTTAAACATCCATGCAAACTCCAAATGGAATAATAAAGCAATAATGTTGAACTCTGAGTGTGTATGTAATCATTAGAGAAATGCAAATCAAAATAACAATGAGAGATCACCCCATACCTGTCAGAATGGCCATCAGCAAAAAGTCTACATACAACAAATGTTGGCAATGATAAGGAAAAAAGGGAATCCTTCATTGTTGGTGGGAATGTAAATTGATGCAGCCACTATGGAAAACTATGAAGATTCCCTAAAAATGTAAAAAAAGAACTACCATATGATCCAGGAATTCTACTGTTGGATATATATCTAGAAAAAACCTGATAACACTAATTCAAAAAGATACCAGCACCCCAAAGTTCATAGCAGCACTATTTTCAGTAGTTAATATATGGAAGCAACCCAGGTGTCTATCACCATATGCATACATAGATAAAGAAGATGTGGTATAATGGAATATTATTCAACCATAAAAAGAATGAAATTTTGTCATTTGCAGCAAAGTTCATGGACCCAGAGAATATTATGCTAAATCAGACACAGAGAGACAAATATGATATCATTATATGTGGAATCTAAAAAAAAAAACCAAATGAATGTACAAAGCAAAACAGAAAGATCCACAAATACAGAAAAAAACTAGTGGTTAACAGTGGAGACAATGAAGGGAGGAGGGGCAAGATAGGGTTATGGGACTAAGAGATACAAACTATTTAATACTATGTATAAAATAGATAAGCAACAAAGATATATAGTACAGCCTGGGGAATTAGCTTGTAATAACTTTTAATGGAGTACAAGCTGTAAAAATACTGAATCACTATGCTGTACACCTGTAACTAATATAACATAGTAAGTCAACTATACTTCAGTAAGAGAGAGAAAATGAACAGCTGGAAGGTTCATAAGCAGAAAGTGAGAATTTCCAGGTCATGCTTTTAAACAAGTAAGTTTCACTTCATCTGACACTCTACATCAAATTCTGATAGCAAGAAGGTAAATTCACTTGCCCCAAAGAGAGAGAGAGAGAGATGCCTGAAATATACATAGCCTGAACTAGACATCTTTTCCCAGAACAGCTAACGACTAGACTTTCACAGCTGCAAACTAACAAGCTCTGGGAAACTAGAGTTAAATATTCCTAAAACAGGAATCTAGTTCTGTTATGAAACTGTTCATCATTTCACCTCATGACAGCCACGAAAATCAGCAGAACTCAGAAAGGACTCAGACGATGAGCAAGTAGCATTTTTAATAAAATTCAAATCCAGAGTCTTTGGGAGTTTTTCGTTGCTAGCCTCCAGAGTCACTATTATCAGCAACATTAATGCAATTACTTGGGTAAAAAGGGAGATGGGAAAAATCTGACCTTTGCATTGCTTCTTTAGCTGCCCTTTTTCCCTAGGAAATATTTAATTCTGAACAAGGGAAAGGTAAAGAATAGAAGTTTAGTAGTCTCTAAAAAGGTTTTACATAAAATGTGAGGAAATTAATATATATGTGTGTGTGTATATATATATATATATAAAATTCTTACTCAAATGTATACTTGGAACAAAATTAGCACACATTGTTTGTCACTGCTATATACCACAAAATAACTTGTGAAACTACAAGAAAATGCAAAATAAAGCAGCTCTCAAATTTACCTAACACTGCAAGAAAGAACATTCACATTAATAATTGGGACCAAAAAGTGTTCCATTTTGCTTAAAGAAAAGAAATCTTCATTTTTTCAATTCATGAACTCGTGGCTCAGTTTAATAACACCCCTATGAGTTCTGGGTTTCAAATTACTTCCCTCAGGCAAAGGGGGCATAATCATATGTTTTTCTACTGAACTACATTCTTCTATAAACATTTCAGAGAGTGCATCTGCTTTACACATGAAACAGCTGATACAAAGAACAGTAACAATAAAAAATATATGCCTATTTTTATACTATTACTGGTTTATAAGGCAATCATCTGTAATGCTCTCATCTACAAAGATGGAAAATGATATATAACTGTTACCAAGGAAACAGTAAAGTAAAATTGCATGCAAACTATCAAGCAGTTTAATAACCAGAAAATTAGAAGAACAAGGAAAAACCATCTCCAGATAGAACCATGACACACTGTGCCACCCATGATGGATGCAATCAAGGGTCACTACACAAAAAGATGATGGAAAGGGTCCCAACTTGCCAGCTATTCCAATATTTGGCAGGTTTTTGGTTTTTTCTTTTTTAATGATGACCATAGGATGTAACTGGATTCTCAAGGGGCAATTTGTATTCTGACTTTTCACATGATTAAAAGAGTACAGATTCTGGGAACAAGTGGTTAAATGTAGGTAGTTTGAAAAGGCAAAACACGTTTATTAATTTAGTGTGGATTAATATTCTCTTGGAATTCTCTGTAATTGCTACTTTCTTTACTCACTGGTGGAACAGTTAGCAAATATCAGACAGCAAATACTTCCTGAATGAACATTTAGAAACTGAACATTTAGAAACTCAAGTTCAACTCACTTAGGAACCAAAGGAAAGGTTAAGGCCTGGGGTAACTGTCTGTGTTGATCTCTAAACCAGGAGAATTTTAAGCACTCAAGTAACCACACTGATCAAAGCTAAATCCTTTAGGGAGATTATCCACTCCAAAATCAGGAAAATCCTGCAGTGTAAGCACTTTTATACTTCACCTTTGAGAAAAGAACTTGATTTCTGTAACGGTGTTTAAAACACACACACAAGACTTTATTCCTTCAAGGGCAGAAACAAGCAGCTGCAAACATGTGTTTCCACATGCTGATGACCCTCTAAAGGTATTTCTATTTCATCTTGGGGACCATCGTTGAGCTCACACTGAGAAACAAGAATTCTTATGGATGGGAGATTTCTTAATCGGCACATAAGCTCAGAACATGTGCAGCTTCTCTCTTTAGAATAAACACTCTATTTGGATCACGTTAAGGATAGAAAGTGAAATTCACACTCATTTACTAAATTTTAACCTCTCTTTAAAATAAGATACTAATCCCCCACAGCCTGGCTTGGGTTTTGCAAAAGCTCAGATTTGTGAATATCATGAAGGCATCCTAGAATTGAGTAAAAGAGTATAAAACATCTTTTCACTGATACACAGCACTGTTTTTCCCCAAGCTCTGAAGTTTAAGGACAAAATCTAGGCTCTAGATGTTTCATTAATCTTAACGTTTTTAGCATTTGAGGCAATAGATGGCTATCTTGGTTACTTTGAACTATACTACTCGTTGAACCTCACTTTCCCTTGGGCATCTCTCTGTCCGTCACAGATGGCACCAGGCAACTGCTAAACCCTTGCTCACAACCCTTTCCTGTCCATGGTTCATGATTTGACAGCTGTTTATAACCTAGCCACAGGCAGCAGCATGCAGGAAGTTAATAGAATAGAAGTGTGAAGCCATGGCCTTTGATGGTATCGGTATGAAATCAAACAATCTGCCACGGTACTACCATCCACCACTCAACTTACTAGTCTTCTGTTATGCAGAACAATGCCTCTTAGGGGGTGGACATACTTACCCATCAGCTGTATACCCCAAGTCTACCCAGACTAAGTTATGCTGGAGCCTCTCCCCAGGAAATCTGCTTGGTACATTAAGACCCACCCAATGTGAATAGAGAAGGAAGGTGGAGATGGGCAAGAAGAACAAATAAAGACCGGTGGATGCTGGAGAGAGGCACATCTGAAAGGTAACATCCAAACTGAATGTTTCTGAAATGACCCAAACATATTCTAGCAAAGCAAAGTCAACATACATTTCTGTCAAAACAAAGCCAACATACATTTCTGACTACTTGACGTTACTCACTCTTGCCTGATGCAATCGACACTTCCTACCCTGACACTAATTATTCTCTCACGATTGCAAGGGAGTATAAAGCAGGTCCTAAAGACCTCTGATGTCTCCCTCCTAAGATAGAGGTAGTAACTGCTATCAAGAGCTCAGGCCAGTACTTCCAGAGACCTGGGCAGTAGAGTAGGGCACAGTCTTCTAATTCTTCACACATTGGGCTCTTCCCAGTGAATGCCACTTCTTGAGCTTGCTGAAGTCTCCGGAAGGAAGCATAAGCAGGGCAGGAGACCTAGGAGGAATGCTCTGACCGATAAAACCCAGGTAGCCAAAAAGTGGGAACGTTCCTCCTCTATCAGCACGGCCTGAGACATCTGCCTGAATTGATGCTTTTTCTTCCGTTTTGACAACATGGCCACTTGGAAGCAAATTTCTAAATCTCTCCAGTCTTAGAACTACACAGTTGTGCAAAAAAAAGCTAAAGGTCTTTCTCTTCTGTCTCCATGACTTCAGCATCTAGGTCACTGCTGGGAACACCTGACAGGTTACCTGGGTCCACCTGCAAACTGACTTTTCAGGGGTGTGGAGGTCCAGTTTTGGGGGGGGCAGGGGGGTCACTTTTGGTCACTGCTGTTTAGAAAGCAGGAACCCAAGCTCTAAGCACTTCTGGTTTTCCCTAGCAGGCGCAATTACAACCATCTTCTCTTAGCCCTGAATTATACATGTGACCCCAAACACCACTGGGGCTTTTCTTAGGGAAAACAAACTGTCGTGAAGATTGCTCTGTGCGTGAGGGCGTGTGTGTGTATGTGTGTGGTCTACAGTCGTGGCTCCACAAGCCCCACTAGGCAGTGAGAGAGAAGTTGAACGCGGCAGCCCCTGGCCGCCTCGCTTCCGTCCTAGCTTAAGCCCAGCTGCTCTCTCCGGCTTTTGCTTCTCCCCGAGGCTCCCGAAAAATAAAGCACCAAGTTGCCCACCGCGGGTGCCCTGGGTGCACGTGAACCGGCGCGGCCCCTACCTCGAGAGCTTTGCAATCTTCACAAAGCTGAAGACATCCATGCAGGCAGCCGGGGACCCCGAGCGCGGTGGCTCCGTCGCCCCTTGTCACGCCAGCAGCAGCGGCAGCAGCGGCAGCCCCATGGCCAGCCGGGACCTCAGCGCGCCCCGGGGCTCGAGTGGCGGCGGCGACGGGTGGCGGCGACGACCCGGGAGAGCCCGCACCTGGAAGCGGCGGCTGCTACCCCCCTCCGGCCGCAGGCTGCGTGTGCATCCCCGGGCAGGACCATTGATGGGCGCCGATGTCGGGAAAACTCAATGGAGAGGGGGCCGGGCCGGGTGCGAGGGGCGGGGGTAGGGAACGCAGCCCGGGAACCGCCGGGCGCCCCCGGGGAGGGCGCTGCTCTTGCTCCCCGACCCGCCGGCCCCGGCAGCCCCGCGTGCCGAGGAGCGCAGACTGAGCCGGGAGGCGGCGGGCGAGCCCGGCACCCGCGCGCGCACCCCTCCCGGCACTGCAGCTGCCTGCCTGCCTCCTTCCCCGAGCCCAGTCCCTTTTCCTCTCCCCACCCCCAATCCGCGGGTGGTGGTGGCGGCGGGGGGGCTCTCCTGTAACCGCTGCCTCTGCCTCCGGATCCGAAAGATCTGATCTAACAGTCTCGGACACACCGGGGGGCCGTGAACGCTGCCCCCTCCCTCCCCAAACCTAGCAAGAGCCGGGCCACCGCAGATTGCCCAAAGCCTCGGCGGGTTCCATAAACAAAACTAGCGGTCGGAAAGGAGCAGGGATGGTCGAGGCTGGGTCGTTATTCTAGGGGAAGGGGAGGGAGATGGCCGGCGAGGCGGGCTCATTTGGAGAGCGCAGAGTTCCCACCGCTTCCCCGAACCGCTGGAGCGAGACGTGACAGCTGGGTTGGCTGGGAAGGTGTGTCTTTGGACAGCAGCACCGGGAGGGAGTCGGAGAAATAAGAAAATAAGAACGAGAGGCATCGGCGGGGGCGGGGGGGGCGGTGATACACAGAGCTGCTTCTTTCTAGAGGGGCAGAGGGATGAGGGTCCCAGGAGCCAGCGGCGCGGAGACTAATAGGAGTGGGTTTCGAAATCTAAAGGAAGAGAAGAGAGGAGAATGGGGGTCTGGCAGGCGGAGCAGCCGCTTTCTCAAATTGAGCGGTGGGTGAAGAAGGAAAAAACCATACTCCAAACACGAAAACCAAAACACAAAAACATAAACACATACCTTAGGCAGAGTAAACTCCAAGTTGCAGCCATTTAGAACTCCTAGCCTTCTCTTTTACATAATTATCTGGGATAATCACCCCTCTTCATTAACTCAGTTTTATCTCCCCCGAGGCTCAGGCTTCCTCTGGCCCCCTTTTTCTTCTTTATCTTCGAGACTCAAGGCCTCCTCTCCAAAATCCTTTAAAAATTTCTCCCCAGACTCTGTGAAGGTCAGATGGCTGCACAAAGTGTGTTCTCCCACCCAGAAGCGTTCACCTGATGACAGGGCCACCGCGAGGAAAAGATGCCACCCCCGAAATGTTGGAGGATCTGGCCAGCTCACTTCTAGCTCTCCAACAGGATTAGAGAAAAGGAAATAGGTTTAAAGTTCCCAGACTTCTGCTCCTATCCTGGTCTGTCGCTGCATTTAAAGTCTTCAGTATTCAAGCCTAGTGCTTCCACTTCTTTTTAAAAGGCATTTCTTTCAAAAATTAAACATAAAATCAGTAGCAGTCTGAAAGATCTGAATGACTTGAGACTCAGGCACAAAATTACATTATTTTTTAAATAAATAGAATCCATTTTCCTTTAGCTTCTTGTAGACAGACTGGTTTAATTTCATGAACGGGTTACTACTCATGATCAGAAGCAGCAAGAAGGACCTTGGCTTTTGAACCCTTTATTGTTTGTGTAAAATAATTATAGTTTGGGTCTGTACTGTGCTTTATAATTTTGAAAGCGCTTTTGCATTTGAGTCTCATAGCAACCCTGTCATATAAGTAGGTAACATGTTTAAAAAAGAGAAATCTTTTCTTTTTATGCCACAATCTATTCTCAATAAATTGTCAGCCCTAGACAGATGAGTTTTAAACGTTGGCCTTCCCTTTGGCTCAGCTGGTAAAGAATCCGCCTGCAATGCGGGAGACCTGGGTTCAATCCCTGGGTTGGGAAGATCCCCTGGAGTAGGGAAAGGCTCCCCACTCCAGTATTCTGGCCTGGAGAATTCTATGGAATGTACAGCCCATGGGGTCTCAAAGAGTTGGACAGGACCGAGCGACTTTCACACTTTCACTTTCAGGTGAGATTACTTGTCTGATTCAAACTCTGCAAAAGCTCTCCATTCTTTTTTGAGCTGAAGTCGCACTCCTGCAATGACCAGTGAGGCCCTAGATCCCTGGACCTTGATTTCTCTGACATCATCTAATTTCTTCACATCTCCCCTCACCCTTACTAGGCCCCAGCAGCACTGGCCTCCTTGGATTGTTCTTCAACTCTGCAGGCACCCTCTCACCTCTGTCTCTTTGCAATGGTTGTTCCCTCGGCCTGTAATGTTCTTCCCTCAGATATCTGCATGGCCAGCTCTTTTGCCTCGTCAAGTCTTTGCACAAATATCCCTTCCAAAAAACCACCTCTGAAAACCTCTTTTAAACAGCAAGACCTCCATGCCCTGAGACTCTGAGGCCTCATTAACTGTTTTTCCTCCTTGTTTCCATAGCACTTATCACCCACTAGTATATTCTATAATTTATTTTTATGTCTCTTGCTTCTTGTCTGATTCTCTTGCTGGAATAAAACCTTCACAAGGGCAGTTATATTTTTTGGTTTTGTTTTTTGTTTTTGTGCCCCCCCCATTACTGATGGATCCCAAATGCCTAGAACAGTTCCCTGGATGTAGAAGAACCTTAATAGATACTTGTTGAATGAATGAATTTTATGTTTATGAGATTCACAGCCAGACCAGCACTGGCCAAGCATCCCCAGTGAGAACTGCTCCTTCTCTGACCTCACTGCTGATGTTTGTTCATCTTCCACCACTCCTCCATACCCAGCATCCTTCATCCTCCTTTGGCTTACTAATGATAACAGTGAAGGCCCTCATAGTCTTCACTAGTTAATCCCCTTCACCCTGTCTACCTCTTCCCAAGAGAATAGCCACAAGAACCTTCCTTCATCTCAGAATCAACAACCGGCAGCACAAGATCAGCTCTTGAGAGGGAAGTAAAGCAATGCCTTGGGAGAATGTGTTTTGAAAAAGTGCTCCCTTCTGAGAACAGAACAGTTGGGATGCCCTTTTAAAAAAGATAACCCTATTAATCAAGAATTATGCCAGATACCAAATAGCTAGTTATTCAACAGTGACAGTGTCAGGAAATAGGTATTGTGTTTACCTATAGAGAGACAGCCTCCCTTCAAGACATCTGGTCTACCTGGAACAGCTTGCTGTTGGGCTTTCAATCTTTGCCAATTTGCACACTACAGTTATGAATGGTGCAGATGCCGACTCTCCACAGTCTAATTGCCAACAGGGGGAAACAACGACTGGCTTCTCCAGTTCTTTATACTCCTCTGGTACATTAATTATCTAAAATGTTTTCTAATGGATTGATTGATATATATATATATATATATATATATATTTTAAAGCAAAGAGATTTCCTCCCTCCTCCTTTGTTTTTCATTGACATAAAAATGGAAGAAGCTGCTCCCTTGATAGAAGCTAACACAGCCAGTTTATATCTTTAAGCTCTCTTGGCAGAGAGACAAAGATGTGAGTAGCTGGTCTTCAGGCCCTGTTCCCTCTCTGTGTGCCAGTTGTGTGCAGCAGAGGTTGGGATAGGTTTCTTTGTCTAGCATGAAATGGATCTGCTTAAAACAAACAAAAACCAATGTGTGGCATTTGAATACACGTGGTTTTCTGAGGTTTTATTTTCAACCTGGAGACTCTCTAAGGCCCCTTAAATATCTTGTAGAGATTAACTCATTGGAAACTGTACCACCCAGCCGTGAGAATCTGTTTACTTTGCTTTACTTGGCTCAAAGTGGCATTTGGTCATTTCTGAGAACAAAACACTTTCAAACACTGTTGAACATATTCACAAATAAGAGACTTAAGGGCATCAAGTTCAGAGCAAGACATTTAACTTTTCTGAGACTCAGTTTTCTCAGCTGTGAAATGAAAATGTGCATTTCTACCTTACCTAGAATGAGTCCTTGAGGTTGAACACCAATTCAGAATTGACTACATGTAAATTGAGGCACATAGCTATTAACTCCAGAAGGATTTTCACAACTGTCTTGAGCCTTGGCAGTAGAAGTTTCAGTTCATAAGATCATTATTTTGAATGTGAAAATATCAGCTTAGATTGATCAGAGGAAAACATCTGCTTTGATTGATCAGAGGTGGGTGTTTTGCCTAAAAATCAGTCTCATTGCTTCCTGGTCAGTCACCAGAGTCCTAAGCAGTTGTATCTTTTCTGCTCTGAGGGCTTCTCAGGGAAAAGAGGGAGGCATTTTTTCATTACTGTTAAGACCTTATTTCAAGCTGGTGTCAGGAATCTGCTATTGGGCCAGATGTTCTGTACAGGATGGTAGCTGAGGATTCTTTTGATGCAAATTACAGTAGAGAGAGCCCCATGCATTTCTCAGTTGGACTGTAGCATCTTGGCCATCTGGTCACAGTCTTGAAAACAGGAGTGAGTAGGTAAAAGCAAGGTATCTGCTAACTCAATAATTATTTAAGGAATTCTCCTATGAACCAGTTGCTGTTCTAGGCACTGGAGAATACAGCAAGCAGCAAAACAAGTTTCAGTTTGCATAAACTTTACATTTTAGTAGAGAAGACAGATGATAGACAGCAAAATAGAAAAATAGCAGATGGTGATGTGCAGAGAACTAAAGTCATTTTGATTGAAAGAAAGTCATGAGATGACTAAGATCCAATGGTCAAAGAAGATTTCTCCAAGGAGGTTATCTGTCAACAGATGAATGGATAAGAACATGTGGTATATACATACAATGGGATATTACTCGGCCATAAAAAAGAGGAAATAATGCCATTTGCAACAAGGATGGACCTATAGAATATCATGCTTATTGAAATAAGTCAGACATGTAAAGTAATTAGCCTCTTAAAATAAATAAATTTATATTTTAAAAAGTTAAAAAAAGAAACAAGTTTTGCTATATATATATAGCAAAACAGAAATAGACTCAGATATAGAAAGCAAACCAGTAGTTACCAGTGGGGAGAGGGACGGGGGAGTGTCAAGATAGGAGTATAGGATTAAGAGATAAAAATGACTATGTATGCCCACCTTTCTATGGTTTACAAATAATCACCTTTAAGGCATTTCTTTATCACACTGTTTGTGCACATTCTTTGCTAAAGAACGAGCATTCCATTCTTATTAACTAAGCACTGAATTTTGCCTGGGATATAAAATAAATAAACATGAATTTACCTAAAAACAGTAGGCAAAAATAAATAAGCAACAAGAATACAATGCATAGTACAAGGAAATATAGTCATTAGTTTGTAATAATTTTAAATGGAGTATAACCTATAAAAACTTGCACCTGTGTGCAAGTTTTTATGTGAACATACTTTCTATTTCATATGTTACCTAGGAGTGGGATTGCTACATCAGGTGACAAATTTTGTGTTTAATTTTATAAGAAACTGCCAATTTCTTTTCCAAAGTGGCCATACCATTTTGTATGTATGTATACACAAGCAACATATGAGTTTGTAGGTATGTATAGCAAGGAGATCAAACCAGTCAATCCTAAAGGAAATCAAGCCTGAATATCCATTGGAAGGACTGATGCTGAAGCTGAAACTCCAATACTTTGGCCACCTGATATGAAGAGCCAACTCACTGGAAAAGACCCTGTCAGGCAAGAATACTGAAGCGGGTTGCCATTTCCTATCCAAGGGATCTTCCTGTCCCAGGGATCGAATCCATGTCTCTTGCATCTTCTGCACTGGCAGGCAGATTCTTTACCATGGCACCACCTGGCTATTAGTTATATCTGTGTGCTATTAGAAATTAGGATCTGCCAAACCAATGTAGAAGAATTTGCCAAGGCAGATTGATAGAAGGAGCTCAATAGATGAAAACAAATATGGACCAAAGAATATATAATATATATATAATTCTATATTTTATATAGAACTATATGTAATTCTATATATAGAACTATATATATAGTATATGGCCACTATACACACATATATATAGTATATGCCCAATATACACACTATATTTTATACTTCTGATATATTTTGATCCTATTTGGGTACTGTATTAGTCAAAGTCTAGCTGCTATAACAAACTCCACAATATAGTGACTCAAATATCAAAAAGATTTATTTATCACTCACGCAGCAGGCCTGTTATGAGTGGTCCATGTCTCCTGAGTCTCTCTGCTTCCTATCATCATTCAGGCCACAGTTTCCTTCCATTCTTGTTGCTCTTTCATAACCCAGGGCAGTTGTCATCTCTTTATTGCAGCAGCTGACTTGTCAGCTGGGAAAAGATAAGAAAATGTGGAATAGCTTAAGGTTCAGACCTGAAAGTGGCCCATGTCACTTCCATTCACAAGCCATTGACAAGCTTCAAAGCAGTGCCATACAAGGGAGGCTGGGAAGTGCAGGTTTGCTGAGTAGCAACACACCCAGCTATGCCTCTATTATTAATGCTCTAGAAGAAGGGAAGAATAGAGTTGGTGACTCTCTAGCAGTATCTGCCAGGGAAAGGGTATATAGTACTTTGAAAGTGGGGCCAGTCACTGCACCTCCTGGCTTCACTAATTGGCTGCTGTGCTGAGTATTCCCTTTTCTTGGATGTGCTGTTCCCAACCTGTCTAAAACGTCACTTCTAGCATCCGGCCATGCCTGTTTGCTCTTCTGGGCCGTGTGGATGCTGGCATTCCTTTTTCTCAGCCTTAGGGTTTTTCTCCTATATCCTGCACCTCAGGAGAAGACTTGTTGAGACATGTCGAACAGTCAATAAGTGTGCTGTTAGTTGGAAAATGTTGGTAAAAGCACTGGTCTGAATTGTGTTCCATTTGCTTTTCTGACAGTTGTGACACAATTAATCTCAAGCGTGATTTTGGTCATGTAATCAGAGGTTCTGAAACATTATGGACATTTTCTTAAGGATCATCCAAGCAGAAGAGGAGTTCACGAATTTTCAACATTTTTACCAATGTTTCCCAAGACTCCACCTGCCCCTGCGCTCCTTTGTTCTATACTAGCTACTTATTGAATTTCTCTCTCTCTCTCTCTCTCACCCCCTCTCTGTTGAGGGTGGGGACAAAATTCGGGGAGAGAATGTTCTAACCTGACAGTGTATTTGAGAATTCTTAAGAGTTGGTTCCTCATTATTTTGTGATGTATAGCACTATTCATAGTGAGAAGGTCTTATAATTAGAGGCCTTGGGATGTTCTAAAGGTGAAACCACTCTGCTGCCATGCACCTTGCGTGATTAGTGACTTAGACCGGAGGCTGGCAGGTGACAGACAATGCTAAAGATGACGGAAGCAGACCGATGTGAGCGCGAGCTGCTGCCGGGATGGGTACCTTGGTTCGGCAAGTGAGCTGCCCCCACCATGGGAACCAGATCCCTGTGAGAGCATGGCGTGACTCCAATGAGATGAGATTAGTTCAAAGAGGAATCTGAAGGCAGGTTGAGCTGAGAAACTGTTCAGGAAGCTCAGATTACTAAAGGCAGAAACACTCATGTGTATCAGTGGAGAATGGGAGATAGATTACTTTCCCAACAGCTAGCTGATATGGTCACTAAAGGTTGTCTTACTGGAAAAAATTATACAGCCATTCTCCTTTCAGTTTTTACACACACAAATACACACACATATACACACTGCATAAACACATACATTTCGTGAGAGGGGCAGTTTGTTTTATTTTTGTAGCAGAATTTAATAGCCTCTTATGTGCTCCAGGAGACCCAGGCTGCCGGCCATGTTCCCACAGCATTCTGGAATTTTTCGTCTATCAGCCTGCCCTGATCCCCATGTGGCTTTCCTCTATCAGCCTGCCCTGACCCCCATGTGCCTTTAGTGAGTCTCTAGTGCCTCACCAACTGCATTTCCATAACTTGGTGCATGTTCCATCTTGGACTTTGTGTTTTGCCACTTGTGTTGGTCATTTATAGTATGTGACGTGACCTATTTTGTGTCCAGCAGCGAATGTGGCTAGGAAGCCACCTGTGATGTGCACTGTGCCTTCAGTGAGGGGACAGCTGTGATGGGAATGGATTTGTGATGGAGAAAGAGGCCTTCATTTCTCAGCCTCTTTTCCCATGGATATAAAACTTTGTTATGGTAAACTGAACCTCTGATATCATATACAACTGCTGGCATTCTAGATTGTTTTAATGGCCACTCCTTAGAGCTTAATACTAAGCATTACCATCTGTTTCTTTCTTAATTATAAATGCAGCAGGAATTCACAATTACATCAGTGACAGTGGAAATAAAATGGAGTTAGAGGCCTTGTTCTTAACACAAGGCAGCCTTCCTCTTAACGCTTTTCTTCTGTGGCAGGCATTGGTCAGAGAGGAGAATTCCTCCATGGTTTCTCTCTGTTTCCGTCTCAACGTGGGTACCATGAGCATATTATGCTTTAAATTCTGCTATTTTCTTTTAGTGAGAGAAAGAGATGTTTATTTTGTCCATGGGGCTGGGGATGTGTGGGCAGATCTTTCTCACAATATTGGAAGCCAGGGGTTTGCTTGTCTTGCTGTTATTGGCCTGTGTTTTTGTGAGAAAAGAGATGAGTTGTATTAGCCCAATGCCATGAGTCACAACCATCCCCTAGAGAAGCGATGGGAGTGGACATCTGAGGAGCTTTGATCAGCCCACTAGTAGCCAGTTTGCCTGACCCTGAAAAAACAAGGGAACATTTGTGGAGGGAGCTCATGTAGAAACTGGAGAGAGATTTAGCTCTGCATGACTCAGGCTTTTATTTTTAATTAAATGGAAAAATCACCAAGTTTTAGTCTCATGATATTTTAGAAATAAAAGAAATCCTTAGAAGCCACCTCGGTCAAAGTCCTGGCCTCTCTGCCTTTTCCGTGTGGTTCCTGACCAGGATGAGCCTGTGCCTTGGAGTCGGAAGAGCAGGGTTTGAACCCGGAGCCACCAGGCTGTGCCCTGCGTTCTTTTCACTAAGTTCTCGGGGCCTCTGGGCTCTTCACCTGCACCAGTGGCTGCATGATGCTTCTCGTGAGGCCTACCATTTGGGTTATGAGAGAAGACGTGTACATCCTAGCCCATTCCTTCCCTTCTTTCCATTCATATTTATGACAGATGCAGACTGGTACAAAGAAGCTGAGCGCCTTGTCCAGGGTTGTACATCGAGGCAATGGCAGACCTAGAGCTGGGAGGAATGTTTCTAAGGCTTTTTCTCGCTAGGTCACATCTCGACCTCTGGCTGCCTTTCCCTTCCGTGTCGCCCACTGTACTTTTATACAATGATGACCTTAATCATGATCACTTGTGTGGTCCTTTTTAATCATCTGAACTAGCACATAATGGATAGTAGATATTCCGAGAGAGAAAGAGCAACTAGGTGGGAGAAAGAATGCTTCCTGAAGGTGGTGATGTGTGTACGTGTGTGTGTGCTCAGTCGCTCAGTTGTGTTCAAGTCTTTGCCATTCCATGGACTGTGTAGCCCTCCAGGCTCCTCTGTTCATGGGATTTCCCAGGCAAGAATCTTGGAGTGGGTTGCCATTCCCTTCTCCAGGGGATCTTCCTGACCCAGGGAATGAACTCACATCTCATGCATTGGCAGGCAGATGCTTTACCACTGAGTTACCTGGGAATGCTGAGTCCTAAAAGATATGTGAAATTTCATTATCTAAAGGCAGGATGGGGCTTTCAAGGTGGAGGGCGCAACATAATGAAACAGTCAGGGGCATGGAAGCATTGTGTGTGCAGGAAATGTAGGCAGTTTGATGTTGCTTGTTCTATAGTGAGAAGAAGAGAGAAGAGAGATGCACCTTGAGAGGCAGGCAGGGACCAGGTCATGAACTGTATCTTATAGTCAGTGGGCTTCCAATTTTAATTGCATAATGCTTTTTTATTTAAAAGCGATTATTTCTAAGAATCTCAATGCAGAAAGCAAACACAGAGTGGGCTTTCCTTGTCTGAAGTGGAAGTAGATCACAGCTCAGATAGCATCCCCTTCACCTTCTTTCACTCCTCTGGCTAAGGCACCCCATGGGCTCCATATGAACCTAGTTTGAAAACCATGGTTTTAGTGATGAGGAGTTATAGACTAGCTTAAGGCAGGATATGATCTGGTCAGACAGCAATTTGAAATACATCCTTCTGGAGGCTTTGGGAAGAAGAAGGAACTTAAGAAGTCCAGTTGCGAGAATACAGAGGGAGTCTATGGCAGAAGATGAAGAGATAGAGCATTGGGTTGGGGATAAAATCAGCAGGACTACTTATCTGATTATTTTGAGGAGCAGGAAGGAAGGGGTGTGAAAAAACTCTTCCAGATGCCTTAGATGCCTAGGTAAATGGAAATGTGCCTGAGACAGTGGTACTCATGTAGTAGTTTTGTTGGGAAAGGTGATGAATTCATTTTGTGATGTGTTGAACTTGAATAGACTGTAAAACACTCAGGTGATGTGCATAGGATGTCAGATGTACACACCCGAATGCAAAGGGCTATTGTGACAGGTAAGTTGGTTCAGTCGCTCAGTATGTCTGACTCTTTGTGAACCCATGGACTGCTGCAAGCCAGGCTTCCCTGTTCATCACCAACTCCCAGAGCTTGCGCAAACTCATGTCCATCGAGTAGGTGATGCCATCCAACTAATTCATCCTCTGTCATTCCCTTCTCCTCCCGCCTTCAATCTTTCCAAGCATCAGGGTCTTTTCCAATGAGTCAGTTCTTCACATTAGGTGGCCAAAGTATTGGAGTTTCAGCTTCAGCAACAGTCCTTCCAATGAACACTCAGGACTGATCTCCTTTAGGATGGACTGGTTGGATCTCCTTGCTGTCCAAGGGACTCTCAAAAGTCTTCTACAACACCACAGTTCAAAAGCATCAATTCTTCAGCACTCAGTTTTCTCTACAGTCCAAATTTCACATCCATACATGACCACTGGAAAAACCATACTTCTGACTAGACAGACCTTGGTCAGCAAAGTAATGTCTCTGCTTTTTAATATGCTGTCTAGGTTGTTCACAGCTTTTCTTCCAAGGAGCAAGCATCTTTTAATTCCATGGCTGCAGTCACCATCTGCAGTGATTTTGGAGCCCAAGAAAATAAAGTCTGACACTGTTTCCACTGTTTACCCATCTATTTGTCATGAAGTGATGGGACTNCAGACCTTGGTCAGCAAAGTAATGTCTCTGCTTTTTAATATGCTGTCTAGGTTGTTCACAGCTTTTCTTCCAAGGAGCAAGCATCTTTTAATTCCATGGCTGCAGTCACCATCTGCAGTGATTTTGGAGCCCCCAAAATAAAGTCTGTTACTGTTTCCACTGTTTACCCATCTATTTGTCATGAAGTGATGGGACTGTATGCCATGATCTTAGTTTTCTGAATGGTGAGTTTTAAGCCAACTTTTTCACTCTCCTCTCACTTTCAACAAGAGACTCTTTAGCTCTTCGCTTTCTGTCATAAGGGTGGTGTCATCTGTGTATCAGAAGTTATTGATATTTCTCCCAGCAATCTTGATTCCAGCTTGTGCTTCATCCAGCCTGGCATTTTGCATGATATACTCTGTATATCATTAAATAATCAGGGTGACAATATACAGCCTTGATGTACTCCTTTCTCAATTTGGAACCAGTCTGTTGTTCCATGTCTAGTTCCAATTGTTGCTTCTTGACCTGCATACAGATTTCTCAGCAGGCAGATCAGGTGGTCTGGTATTCCCATCTCTTGAAGAATATTCCACAGTTTGTTGTGATCCACACAGTCAAAGGCTTTGGCATAGTCAATAAAGCAGATATAGATGTTTTTCTGGAACTCTCTTGCTTTTGCAATGATTCAGCGGATGTTGGCAATTTGATCTCTGGTCCCTCTGTCTTTTCTAAATCCAGCTTGAACATCTGAAAGTTCTTGGTTCATGTATTATTGAAGCATGGCATGGAGAATTTTTAGCATTACTTTATTAGTGTCTGAGATGAATGCAATTGCGTGGTAGTTTGAGCATTTTTAGGCATTGCCTTTCTTTGGGACTGGCATGAAAACGGACCTTTGCCAGTCCTGTGGCCACAACTGAGTTTTCCAAATTTGCTGGCATATTGAGTACAGCACCTTCACAGCATCATCTTTTAGGATTTGAAACAGCTTAACTGGAATTCCATCACCTCCACTAGCTTTGTTTGTAGTGATGTTTCCTAAGGCCCACTTGACTTCGCATTTCAGGATGTCTGGCTCTAAGAGATCACACCATTGTGGTTATCTGGGTAATGAAAATCTATTTTGTATAATTCTGTGTATTTTTGCCATCTCTTCTCAATATCTTCTGCTTCTGTTAGGTCCATACCATTTCTGTCCTTTATCGAGCCCATCTTTGCATGAAATGTTCCCTTGGTATCTCTAATTTTCTTGAAGAGATCTCTAGTCTTTCCCATTCTGTTGTTTTCCTCTACTTCTTTGCACTGATCACTGAGGAAGGCTTTCTTATCTCTCCTCATTCTTTGGACCTCTGCATTCAAATGGGTATCTTACCTTTCCTCCTTTGCCTTTAGCTTCTCTTCTTTTCTCAGCTTTTTGAAAGGCCTCCTCAGACAACCATTTTGCCTTTTTGCATTTCTTTTTCTGGGATGGTCTTGATCACTGCCTCCTGTACAATGTTATGAACCTCTGTCCATGGTTCATCAGGCACTCTGTCTCTAAGATCTAATCCATTAAATCTAGCTGTCACTTCCACTGTATAATGGTAAGGGATTTGATTTAGGTCATACCTGAATGGTCTAGTGGTTTTCCCTACTTTCTTCAATTTAAGTCTGAATTTGGCAATACGGAGTTCATGATTGGAGCCACAGTCAGCTCCTGGTCTTGTTTTGCTGACTATACAGAGCTTCTCTATCTTTGGCTGCAAAGAATATAATCAATCTGATTTCAGTGTTGATCGTCTGGTGATGTCCATGAGTAGAGTCATGTCTTCTGTTGTCTGAAGAGGATGTTTCCTATGACCAGTGCATTCTCTTGGCAAAACTCTGTTAGCCTTTGACATGCTTCATTTTGTACTCTAAGACCAAATTTGCCTGTTACTCCAGGTATCTCTTGACTTCCTACTTTTGCATTCCAGTGCCCTATGATGAAAAGGTCATCTTTTGGGGGTGTTAGTTCTAGAAGGTCTTGTAGGTCTTCATAGAACCATTCAACTTCAGCTTCTTTAGCATTACTGGTCGGGGCATAGACTTGGATTCCTGTGATATTGAATGGTTTGCCTTAGAGATGAACAGAGATCATTCTTTGCAGACCCATGGACTATATGGTCCATAGGCCAGAATATTGGAGTGGGTAGCCTTTCCCTTCTGCAGGGGATCTTCCCAACCCAGGGAATGAACTCAGGTTTCCCGCATTGCAGGCAGATTCTTTACCAGCTGAGGCACAAGGGAAGCCCTGTGACAGATCAATGAGGCACAAAATATGATAAAATGTTAATTAGCAAATGTTAATTCTTCAGGGAATAGTGGGTGTAAATAATTGAGCAATGTTCTCAGAGCTGGAGTTGGCACCTAAAATAAAAGGGATTCTTGAGAAATGAGGCTAAAAAACTAATAAGAGCAGTAAAGGAACAATTGCTTCTTTTAATTTTCTTCTTTCCTTTACTTTTTACTTTCTACCTTGCATGTCTTAGTATTCTATGGAGTTGGGTGTTGGGACTAGAGGTAACAAGGCAAGACAAGCTGGTTTTAAAGTTTATTATTTTGATTAGTATTAAATAAGATGATGAATCATGCCATACATTTGTAAGTTTTCATTTTTCTAAACTCTTTTTTGTCCTATTAGTCCTTGAAATTACCCTGTACATTAGACAAGAAAGTTATTACTATCCCATTTGGGTGATGACAAAAGGCAAGATCAAAAAAGCTAAGTGATGACAATAATTTCTATAAAGTATGAGGATTATTATGAGAAGCACTGGTTCCTAGGAATAAGTCTAATCTCAGAAGGGTAACTTTTGCACAAAGATTTGTGGAATAAAAGTCTCTCAAGTTCCACCAACATAATTCAAGTTTTATCTCATATTTGATTATCTTAAAGGAGATTAAAAAACTAAACATGCCATATAGGGCATTAGAAAGAGCAACAGACAAGGCACTAAGATTTCTTGGTTCTGCTCCCATATCCATAAGTAAAAGTGACCCTTGAAATATCACTTAACTTTTCTTAGTGTTGACCTCCTCATCTGTAAACTTTTATGGGTTAAAATACCTTTGCATATTCCCATTCCCTTCCTTATTTTGTGCAATGCAGATATACAAGCGCACCTTCCTAAAGATCAATAGATTCACAATATTTTGAGATCCTATCCACTTTGGTAATTCTGTAATCAAGAAGGCTAGATTTTACAGGAACAAATTTATGATCAGAGACTTTTACCAGTCAATTGTAAATCTATAAAATAGAAAATTATTAGCTCGTTCTCCTATGAGTTTAACTTTATTCAAAATTAAGAACCACATTTGCTACATGTACCTTTCAGTAGGCCTTATTAGGTCAACTAATTTTCTTTATATCTTTAATCCCCGCCCTTGCTCACCCATTTTGCTCAGGCATATACCAAAAATCTGTCAAAGGAGGAAGAATCATAATTACGGCTTTCCTACTGAATCTCCTCCTCTCTGATAAAGTATGGAAAGAAAAGGGGGAGGAGGTCATTTAAAAGATTCTAAGAGTGTATAATTTTCAGAATGTGATTCTCACTATGATATACCCTGCAAAAATATTTTGAATGTGCTGCACTCAATATGCCAGCAAATTTGGAAAACTCAGCAGTGGCCACAGGACTGGAAAAGGTTCTTATTTCAGGCTTTTGAAATCTCAATCATTCATTTATTAATTAGTTCATTCAATTACTATTTATTGAACAGCTACCATATGGCATCAACTGTATTCTAGGCATTGCAGAGAGGAAATCAAGATGAACAAGACTTGCTTCCTGCATCTAGGACTGTAGCAGACACTGTTGCTTACTCAACATGTATGCTTTTTCTCTTCTCAGTGGAAATGAGGTTCCTTTTCAAGGCCACCTGAGGATCCACCTCTTATCCAGTACCTCCTCCTATATACACAAACAGTGTATCCTGTCTCCAGACGAGGTCATCAAGTCTTGGGCTGTGGCTATCATCTTGCAACTATGAGACAACAAGCATGAAGATAGAAAGTCAAGATACTGAAGATAGTGGGGTAGAACCTGGACAATGTTGAGTTGTAGACCCTACCTTGACGGCTGACCTTCAGATTTCTTATTTTATGAAATAAATAAGTCTCTTTTCTGCTTAAACCTGTGAAAATCATATATTCTGTTACTTGCACCTGAACGCCTGCCTAACTGATACAGGGGGTTAACACTGGTTGTGGGAGGATGGAATGAAATAATTTCTCAGATAACTATAATGGAAGAGATATACTAAGGCAATTATGCAAAAACCTAGAATATAAGATAGATAACCATTATGATATCCCAGACTGGTATAATAGTTTCCAATTAGAAAAGGTTTATGTATATATCATCTCAGGATTTCTAGCAATTTTATGAGGCAAGGATTATTACCTCCAATAATACAGAGGTTCTAAGAGGTTAAGTCACTTGTCAGACATCACACACAAGCAAAGTGGAAGCATCGAACAGATGCACCCTAATTTCCAACGCATTGCGCTTTCAACTATACCACAGGTACCTCAACCAGAACAATAGCCAGGGGCCTGGGAAAACCCCATGAGAGGTGGAGAGAAGAGGGTATGGAGTGAACAACAATGCTGAGAGGAAGGAAAAACATCAGGAAGGGAAATAACAGAAGCCACCTAAAGAAGGGACACCTTTTGAACTGGGCCCTAAAGGATGGGTGTGTGCTAAGTTGCTTCACTTGTGTGTGACTCTTTCTGACCCCATAGACTGTAGCCCACAAGGCTCTTCTACCCATGGCATTTCCCAGGCAAGAATACTGGGGTGGGTTGCCATGCCCTCCTGGGGATCTTCCCAGCCTAGGGATCAAACCCACCTCTCTTATGTTTCCTGCACTGGCAAGTGAGTTCTTTACCACGAGTACCACCTGGAAAGCCCAAAAGATGGGTGGGAATTTAGAAAGGGATCAGAGGAAAGACCATTCTAGAAAAAGAGAATATTATGAAGATGCAAGTTACACTGAACAAGTATTTCAATTGAAGTTAGAGAGAAACTAAAGATATAAGGGACATAAGAATTCTGAAACCAGATCATAAATTTCATGCCAAGGAGTCCAAGTTAGTAGAAAATGGGGCCCTGTTTGCAACTCTAGAAGAGAGACTATGGAGGCAGTTACAAAAGGAAATCGAGCTTTATCAACAGAGTTATAGGTAGATGAAGGAGAACAGAGCCCAGAGAAACCAGGAAGAGGGTATCTGTGGTAGTCGGTCCACATAAGAGAGCTCGTGATGACCTAAAGTAGGGCTGAGTTCAGTTCAGTGCAGTCACTCAGTGGTGTCCAACTCTTTGCGACCCGGTGAACTGCAGCACGCCAGGCCTCCCTGTCCATCACCAACTCCCAGAGAGCACCCAAACCTATGTCCAACGAGTCAGTGATGCCATCCAACCATCTCATCCTCTGTCGTCCCTTTCTCCTCCTGCCTTCAATCTTTCCCAGCTTCAGGGTCTTTTCAAATGAGTCAGCTGGGGCGTCCAAAATTGAAGAAACAGGATAGAGTTGGGACGGTGGTGGGACTTATCTACCAAGTGCAGGAGATGGTGTAAAAGGGAGGAACCAAATGAGAAACTTCCAAGAATCCAGTAGAAGCAAGTTTAGGGGAATGACAGGGATGATTGGCCCACTTGCTCCCTCATATCCTAGGAAGAACACTTAATTTAATCAAATCAAACTGTCCCACTCCCTGACTCGCAGAACCACTTGGAGGGTTCTTTCTTGGGCCATTAATCCAGTCTGCATGCGTAATATGGGACCTCTGTCTCATTTCCTGGAGTCACCACCAAAATTCCAGATCCATCCTAAGTTATGTACCTGGCTTTGTGATGTGCTAAAATCCACCTCTCCCACACTATCCTTCAGAGCAGGAGAATGGAGGGAGATCCATTATCCCTTTCTTTCTGAGGCACTAGCTTTGTCTCTGAGGAAGAAATGTGATCTTCTC
>SJYX01011597.1:240198-256892 GCA_006410675.1 Oreotragus oreotragus
ATGTTTCCTGCACTGGCAAGTGAGTTCTTTACCACGAGTACCACCTGGAAAGCCCAAAAGATGGGTGGGAATTTAGAAAGGGATCAGAGGAAAGACCATTCTAGAAAAAGAGAATATTATGAAGATGCAAGTTACACTGAACAAGTATTTCAATTGAAGTTAGAGAGAAACTAAAGATATAAGGGACATAAGAATTCTGAAACCAGATCATAAATTTCATGCCAAGGAGTCCAAGTTAGTAGAAAATGGGGCCCTGTTTGCAACTCTAGAAGAGAGACTATGGAGGCAGTTACAAAAGGAAATCGAGCTTTATCAACAGAGTTATAGGTAGATGAAGGAGAACAGAGCCCAGAGAAACCAGGAAGAGGGTATCTGTGGTAGTCGGTCCACATAAGAGAGCTCGTGATGACCTAAAGTAGGGCTGAGTTCAGTTCAGTGCAGTCACTCAGTGGTGTCCAACTCTTTGCGACCCGGTGAACTGCAGCACGCCAGGCCTCCCTGTCCATCACCAACTCCCAGGGAGCACCCAAACCCATGTCCAACGAGTCAGTGATGCCATCCAACCATCTCATCCTCTGTCGTCCCTTTCTCCTCCTGCCTTCAATCTTTCCCAGCTTCAGGGTCTTTTCAAATGAGTCAGCTGGGGCGTCCAAAATTGAAGAAACAGGATAGAGTTGGGACGGTGGTGGGACTTATCTACCAAGTGCAGGAGATGGTGTAAAAGGGAGGAACCAAATGAGAAACTTCCAAGAATCCAGTAGAAGCAAGTTTAGGGGAATGACAGGGATGATTGGCCCACTTGCTCCCTCATATCCTAGGAAGAACACTTAATTTAATCAAATCAAACTGTCCCACTCCCTGACTCGCAGAACCACTTGGAGGGTTCTTTCTTGGGCCATTAATCCAGTCTGCATGCGTAATATGGGACCTCTGTCTCATTTCCTGGAGTCACCACCAAAATTCCAGATCCATCCTAAGTTATGTACCTGGCTTTGTGATGTGCTAAAATCCACCTCTCCCACACTATCCTTCAGAGCAGGAGAATGGAGGGAGATCCATTATCCCTTTCTTTCTGAGGCACTAGCTTTGTCTCTGAGGAAGAAATGTGATCTTCTCTCTATGGCTTTTTGCTGTTATTATTATTGTGTCATTCATTCTGGCTTTCCTGGGAATCCTCGCCATCAGTTGGCAGACAGATGTCCTTCTCTATGGTTCTTCCTGTGTCCTGCTGTGTCACTGGCTAGTGACAAGCTGTGGCTTAGTTGTCAGCTAACTAATTGCAGGACAGTCTAATTACAGACATGTTACACTTGCAAGGTATTATTACTGAGGCCCTGTCTGCCATCACCCAGAAGTAATCTAGCAAAATGTCATCACAGTTGTTAGGGGACTGGTATATGGAACGATGTAAATTCTTCCATAAATCATTAGCCCTGGGAATGCCCTTGGACTCTGGGTATGGAACAGGAGCATGGGGAATGGAGAAAGGTCACTAAGCTGGATTCTTTAGAGCTGTTCAGTGTGGCAAGGCAGAGTTTTCTGTGTCCCTCTCCTTATTCAATCCTTGGCCTCCTCACTCTAAGAGCTCTTTTGTTTTTCTTTGCTTAAGCTTAATGGTGTTCGAATTCTTATTATGAGGGGCTATCAGTGTTAGCAAGGGGAAGGTTTTCCTTATGTCATTTCACTCTGAAGAGACAGAGGATGTAAAGCTACATCTGTGGAGCACTTCATCCTGTCTGAAAGGATTCACTGGATTCCTTCCAGAACAGAGTTGGGAAAGACAGCTTCTACCCACTTGACCCCAAGGTGCTTGCCATGAAGGCTCCAGAAAAGAATCAGGGGTGGAAAATTAAAAGAAGGATGACCAGGGAGGGAAAAACTGTCAATCACCCACCAGAGGCTGACTGTTAAGGTGGTAAGATTACTCAGTAAGAGAACTAAACTTGGGCATGGTCCTTTGGACTTTCTGTATATTTGAGATTAGCCAAAAATGAGATCCCTTTCTCTCTGTTAACACCCCTGGAAAGCCTCTCAGATATGGTTTCCTTCCAGTGTTGCAAAATCTAAGGGGTATCCTTTTAAGTCCAAATGCCTGATATCTCAGGATTATGAAGATCCAGGAGAATCTTCTAGAAAATTAACGCAACTTATCTTGATTCAAGAATACACAGAAGAACTATACAAAAAAAGGTCCTAATGACCCAGATAACCACGATGGTGTGGTCACTAACCTAGAACCACACATCCTGGAGTGTAAAGTCAAATGGGCTTTAAGAAGCATTACTACAAACAAGGCTACTGGAGGTGATGGGATTCAAGCTGATCTATCTCAAATTTCTAAAAGATGATGCTGTTAAAGTGCTGCACTCAATATGCCAGCAAATTTGGAAAACTCAGCAGTGACCACAGGACTAGAAAAGGTCAGTTTTCAGTCNTAAAGTCAAATGGGCTTTAAGAAGCATTACTACAAACAAGGCTACTGGAGGTGATGGGATTCAAGCTGATCTATCTCAAATTTCTAAAAGATGATGCTGTTAAAGTGCTGCACTCAATATGCCAGCAAATTTGGAAAACTCAGCAGTGACCACAGGACTAGAAAAGGTCAGTTTTCAGTCCAATTCCAAAGAAAGGCAAGGTCAAAGAATGTTCAAACTACCACACAATTGCACTCGTTTCACATGCTAGCAAGGTAATGCTCAAAATCCTTCAAGCCAGGCTTCAGCAGCACATGAATTGAGAACCTCCAGATGTACAAGCTGGATTTAGAAAAGACAGAAGAACCAGAGATCAAATTGCTAACATCTCTTGTATCATAGAAAAAGCAAGGGAATTTCCCCCAAAAAACTTACATTTGCTTCATTGACTATGCTAAAACCTTTGACTGTGTGGATCACAAAAAACTGTGGAATATTCTTCAAGAGATGGGAATACCAGACCACCTTACCTGTCTCCTGAGAAGCTGTATGCAGGACAAGAAGCAACATTAGAACCAGACATGGAACAATGGACTTNCAAAAAACTTACATTTGCTTCATTGACTATGCTAAAACCTTTGACTGTGTGGATCACAAAAAACTGTGGAATATTCTTCAAGAGATGGGAATACCAGACCACCTTACCTGTCTCCTGAGAAGCTGTATGCAGGACAAGAAGCAACATTAGAACCAGACATGGAACAATGGACTTGTTCCAAATTGGGAAAGGAGTACGTCAAGGCTGTATATTGTCACTCTGCTTATTTAACTTATATGCAGAGTACAGCATGAGAAATGCTAGGCTGGATGAAGCACACACTGGAATCATGATTGCCTGGAGAAATATCAACAATCTCAGATATGCAGATGATACCACTGTAATGGCAGAAAGCAAAGAGGAACTAAAGAGCCTCTTGATGAATGTGAAAGAGGAGAGTGAAAAAGCTGGCTTAAAACTCAACTTTCAAAAAACTGGGATCATGGCATTCAGTCCCATCACTTCATGGCAAATAGATGGGGAATAAGTGGAAACCGTGATAGATTTGATTTTCTTGGGCTCCAAAATCACTGCAGACAGTGACTACGGTCACAAAATTAAGACTCTTGCTCCTTAGAAGAAAAGTTTATAACAAACCTAGACAGAATATTAAAAAGCAGAGACATCACTTTGCCAACAAAGGTCTGTATAGTCAAAGCTATGGTTTTTCTGGTAGTCGTGTATGGATGTGAGAGTTGGATCGTAAGGAAGGCTGAGTGCCGAAGAAATGATGTTTTTGAATTGTGGTATGGAGAAGATGCTTGAGAGTGCCCTGTACAGCAAGGAGATCAAACCAGTCAATCCTAAAGGAAATCAACCCTGAACATTCACTGGAAGGACTGATGCNGTTGGATCGTAAGGAAGGCTGAGTGCCGAAGAAATGATGTTTTTGAATTGTGGTATGGAGAAGATGCTTGAGAGTGCCCTGTACAGCAAGGAGATCAAACCAGTCAATCCTAAAGGAAATCAACCCTGAACATTCACTGGAAGGACTGATGCTGAAGCTGCAGCTCCAATACTTTAGCTACCTGATGCGAAGAGCAGACTCATTGGAAAAGAGTTCAATTCCCTTCTTTTGCCAAGTACTAAAGGGAAGACTGGGCTTCCCAGGTGGCATGGTGGTAAAGAACTCACCTGTCAGTGCAGGAGACATGGGTTTTATCCCTGGGTTGGGAAGATCCCCTGGAGAAGGAAATGGCAACCCATTCCAGTATCCTGGCCTGGAGAACCCCATGGACAGAGGAGGTTGGTGGGCTACAGCCCATATTGTTGCAAAGAGTCAGACATGACTGAAGTGACTTAGCACGCATGCATGCACATAAGACATGGCAATATGAAACTTCTAAAAGATAACATTGGCATAAATTGTACCAATATTTTCTTAGGTCAGTCTACCAAGACAATAGAAATAAAAGCAAAAATAAATCAATGAGACCTAATCAAACTTATAATGTTATAGACAGCAAAGGAAACCATAAATAAAATGAAAAGATAACCTACATACTGGGAGAAAATATTTGCAAATGGTGAGACCAAAAAGGCCTTAACTTTCGAAATACACAAACAGCTCAATAACAACAACGACAACATACTCAATCAGAAAATGGGCAGAAGACCTAAATAGACATTTCTCCAAAGACATACAAATGGCCAATAGGCACATGAAAAGAGCTACACATCACTAGTTGCTAGGGAAATGTAAACAAAAACTACCATGAGACACCTACCACCTCACACTGATCAGGACGATCATCACTAAAAAGCATACAAATAACAAATGTTGGAGGGGACGTGGAGAAAAGGGAACCTTCTGAGACTACTGGTGGGAATGTAAATTGGTGCAGACACTTAGGACAACAGTATGAGTGAGTGATAGTCACTTAGTCCTGTCCAACTCTGTGACCCCATGGACTGTAGCCTGCCAGGCTCCTTTGTCCATGGAATTCTCCAGGTAAGAATACAGGAGTGGGTTGCCATTTCCTTTTCTAGGAAATCAGTATGAAGACTCATTAAAAAGCTAAAGATAGAGTTGCTATATGATCCAGTAATCCCACTTCTGTGCATATATCTGGAGAAAACTCTAATTTTAAAAGAGGCACGCATCCCTATGTTCATAGCAGCACAATTCACAATAGACAAGACNAGTAGAAAACGAAATTAAGGAAACAATTCCATTCACCATTGCAACGAAAAGAATAAAATACTTAGGAATATATCTACCTAAAGAAACTAAAGACTTATATATAGAAAACTCTAATTTTAAAAGAGGCACGCATCCCTATGTTCATAGCAGCACAATTCACAATAGACAAGACATGGGAACAACATAAATGTCCATCAACACATGACTAGATCAAGAAGTTATGGTACATATACACAATGGAGTACTATTCAGCCATAAAAATAATGAAATAATGCCATTTGCAGCCACATGGATGGACCTAGAGATCATCACACTAAGTGAAGTCAGAAAGAGAAAGACATATACCATATGATATCACTTATATGCAGAATCCAAAAAATCACACAAATGAACTTATTTAGGAAACAAAGATCCTCACGGTCATAGAAAACAAACTTCATGGTTACTAAAGGGGAAAGAGGATGGGAGAGGGATATATTAGGAATCTGGGATTAGCAGATACAAACCAATATATATAAAATAAACTGTAAGGTCTTACTGTATAGCATAGGGAACTAAATTCAATGTCTTGTAATAAACCATAATAGGAAAGAATATTTAAAAGAATATGTATATATATATATGTATAACTGAATCACAATGCTATACAACAGAAACTAACACAACATTGTACATCAACTATACATCAATCAGAAAAAAAGAAAATACAGAAGAATCAATATTAAAAGAGAAAATAAGGACACATCATAATTATGTGTACTCAAAGATGACAATATACACATGTAAATGCAAAACTAAAAAAATTTAAGTTCAAAATATAATTATGCATATTACTCATAATAAAATACCCAGTTTGCTTTTGTGATTCAAATTCTGTTTATATGCAACTATGTAAGAATTGAGCTTCTGTCAACTGGTTGCTATACCATCACGATATTAATTTTTGTAGACATTTAATGATATATTTATTATTTTTAATTTTATATCTTATTTTCATAACTTGGAGGCCAATGTCTGTTTATCTCAGACTAAGATTATGAAATACACCCTTGAAAATCTCAAAGGCACTTACTGTTTGGTCTGTTACACGTAAGAGATCCAGCACCTCAATGGGCAACCAGATTATGGAACTTACCTTCTAGTGTAGGAGAGAAAATAATTACTTCATTTTCCAATACTTCACATATTTTTAATTATTATAAGAGCTAGTAAGGGAATGGACAGAATGTTCTATTGGTATTTAACTCAAAACCCAACTTTGTCTTATGAGAAGCAGCTTAGGGAAAGATTTTCTGAAGTAAATGATAAGCTCTGAGCATTGAAGGGTAAGTGGAAACTAGGAAAAGAGCAATGAACTCAAGAAGAATATTCCAGAAAAATAGATCAGCATGCACAATGTCCCAAAGGAGAGAAAGAACATGGGATGTACCAGGGTTTGGATTACAATTAGTACGTGGGAGGGTGGTAGCTGGGAGGGTCAGAGAAGAGGTGGAGGCCCTGTGGGTCACTGGAGGGATACCAGCCTCTATCTTCGGAGCAATGGAAGTCATAGGAGTGTGTTTTAAGAACAGCAGTAACATGTCTACTTTTGATATTCCCAGAGGTGGGTGGCCACGGTGGGAGAGGAGAGAATGAAGAAAGGTACAAACCAACAACGACACCAGTGTTCTAACCCAAGTAGCACAAATACAATAGCCTATGAGAGGAGGGCTCTAATCCACCCAGTTTAGCAGATAACAGCTACACTCCAGGCCACTGTCTGCTTCATGTGGTTCTCAACTGGAGGTAATTTTGACCCTCAGAGGACATCTGGTAATGTGTGGGAACAGTTTTGATTGTCAACAACTGGAGAGAGTGACAGAGTAGGCAGAGACCAGGAATGTTGCAAAGCATCCTACAATGTCCAAGACAGGCCCTACCACAAAGAGTCACCCTCCCTACCCCTGCTAAACTGTCGGTAGTGTCAAGGTTTACAAATCCTGCTAATAGGATAATTATATAGACTAAGTAACCATGTATGGTGAGAAACTGTCAGATCCAGAAGCTGGAACTCCAGGACTAGAGAATAGTACAGAATAATCTACTGCTCTTTCTTTTCTATTAAGGGCAGGTAATGATGAGAAAACACAGAACTATGCAAAAAAGATCTTCATGACCCAGATAACCACGATGGTGTGATCACTCACTTAGAGCCAGATATCCTGGAATGTGAAGTCAGGTAGGCTATGAATAAAGCTAGTGGAGGTGAAAGAATTCCAGTTGAGCTATTTCAAATCCTAAAAGATGATGCTGTGAAAGTGCTGCACTCAATATGCCAGCAAATCTGGAAAACTCAGCGGTGGCCACAGGCCTGGAAAACATCAGTTTTCATTCCAACCCCAAAGAAAGGAAATGCCAAAGAATGCTCAAACTACCGAATTGCACTCATCTCACACACTAGTAAAGTAATGCTCAAAATTCTCCAAGCCAGGCTTCAACAGTACATGAACTGTGAACTTCCAGATGTTTAAGCTGGATTTAGAAAAGGCTGAGGAACCAGAGGTCAAATTGCCAACATCTGTTGGATCACAGAAAAAGCAAGAGAATTCCAGAAAAACATCTACTTCTGCTTTATTGATTATGCCAAAGCCTTTGACCATGTGGATCACAACAAACTGTGGAACATTCTTCAAGAGATGGGAATACCAGACCACCTGATCTGCCTGCTGAGAAATCTGTATGCAGGTCTAGAAGCAACAGTTAGATCTGGACATGGAACAACAGACTAGTTCCAAACAGGGAAAGGGGTACATCAAGGCTGTATATTGTCACCCTGCTTATTTAACTGATATGCAGAGTACATTATGAGAAATGCCAGGCTGGATGAAGCAAAAGCTGGAATTAAGATTGCCAGAAGAGATATCAATAACCTCAGATACTCAGATGACACCACCCTTATGGCAAAAGGAAGAGGAACTGAAAAGCCTCTTGATGCAAGCAAAAGAGGAGAGTGAACAAGCTTGCTTAAAACTCAACATTCAAAAAACTAAGATCATGGCATCGGGTCCCATCACTCCATGGCAAAAAGATGGGGAAACAACAGAAACAGTGACAGACTTTATTTTCTTAGGCTCCAAAAATCACTGCAGATGGTGACTGCAGCCATGAAATTAAAAGACACTTGCTCCTTGGAAGAAAAGCTATGACAAACCTAGGCAGCATATTAAAAAGCAGAGACATTACTTTGCTGACAAATGTCCGTCTAGTCAGAGGTATGGTTTTTCCAGTAGTTATGTATGGATGTGAAAGTTGGACTGTAGAGAAAACTGAGTGCTGAAGAATTGATGCTTTTGAACTGTGGTGTTGGAGAAGACTCTTGAGAGTCCCTCAGATTGCAAGGAGATCCAACCAGTCCATTCTGAAGGAGATCAGTCCTGAGTGTTCACTGGAAGGACTGATGTTGAAGCTGAAACTCCAATACTTTGGCCACCTAATGTGAAGAGCTGACTTATTTGAAAAGACTCTGATGCTGGGAAAGATTGAAGGCGGGAGGAGAAGGAGATGATAGAGGATGAGATGGTTGGATGGCATCACCAGCTCGATGGACATGAGTTTGGGTAAACTCCGGGAGTTGGTGATGGACAGGGAAGCCTGGCATGCAGCAGTCCATGGGGTCACAAAGAGTTGGATACAACTGAGCGACTGAACTGAATGATGAGAAATGCTGTTCTGTGTGGAACAAATTGAAGGAACCATGAAGAGGAATATTTAAAGAAAAGCAAGCAATAACTTAATTATGCTCTCTGGGTGCATTCCTGCAAGACAACTGGAAACCTGGGCTGAACTATAATGACTAAAGGGGTGGGAATCCTTAGTGAGCATGAAGGCAGGCCATCTTGGTAGTTGTACAGGACATGTACTGCAAAATTTCAGAGGGCATCATTCATATTATATTAATAATAGGTCTGCACATTTGCTCTGAAAATTTTCTCGTAAATTTTCACTGAAGAAAATTAACACTGAAGTGTCTGAGAAAAATAAAGTCTTTTCTATTATAATTTTCACTAGGATATTATAAGGGCTGCTTAGTTTTAGGTATCATATTAAAGTTTTTGATAGTTAATCTCAGGCCCATATATACTTACTTCTGAGGACCTTGGCCCTGGAGGTCTTAAAGTAAATAAACTTCCATGTCAGGGATATCGAATTATTGCTGTGTCCTCAGTCATTCAGTAATGTCCAATTCTTTGTGATCCCCTGTAGCCCACCAGGTTCCTCCTTCCATGGGATTTTCCAGGCAAGAATACTGAAATGGGTTGCCATTCCCTACTGCAGGGGATCTTCTTGACCCAGTGATCAAAGACGAGTCTCTTGCATCTCCTGCAATGGCAGGCAGATTCTTTACCACTGTGCCACCTGGGAATCCCTATCCAATTATTGATAGACCTTCTAAAATATCAATTGATCTGAGAGCTCAGACTCTGGCGATATTCCTACAATCTCCTCATTATTACTTAACATCAAACTCTTTACAGTGCTCATGTGACTGTTCAGCTTTTCCCTTTTTCCTTCTGGGCAGCTAGACCATATTTCCAAGCATCCTTAGCCATTGGGTGTAGCCATATGAGAGATTAAAAGCCATGAAATACAGGTGGAAATGCTGACTTGGCTTGTGCAGTTTTCCATTTTCCTCATTGACTGACTAAAGGTAGAGAATTCCAAGGGCTTACAGAAGGATGGAGCCACAAGATGGAAAGATCCTGGGTCTCTGAGTGACCATACAGAGCCCTCACCAACCCACTTTACACTGGAACACAAAGGAGTTACTTTTATATGAATCTTCTGTAAATTTTAGGTTGGCTGTTACAGCAGTCAGTCGACCCTTCCCAGTACACTGGAAGAGGAAACTGTAGTCAACAAGTCCATAGGGAGAGTGATAGCATACAGACTTTAACACCATAGAACCTGGAGCCAAATGATGTGTGTCTGAATCTGACTTTTCCTACTTTCGACCTATGAGACCTTAACCAAATTTAGCTAAATAGCGTGTCTCAGTTTCCTCTGACATAAAACTGCCATAATAAGTATACTTAACTCCCAAGTGTGTTACGAGATTTAATACATATAAATTAGCTAGCCTGATGTCTCACCTGTCATGAGCATCAGTAACAGCTATTTTGAGGCTGATAGTGGAACACCAATTATGCATATGCTGAAAGACATACTGATGCTAATGATACAAGACCAGGCCTTGTCACCAAGTCTAGGTCATCTCCAGGGCCCTCCCCTCAGCATAAAATGCCATCAGTCTTTGACCCAGAGATGAATAATGCTGGAGAATCCATACAGCATAGGAATGGAATATGTTATGAGGCTTGGATATGATGGTATTACCTGAGAACCACACACACAGTTCAGTTTCAACTTGTGCCAGTTTGAGAGGATTCCCAAATATCTGTACTCTGTGAGGGATTCTTCTTCTGAGGGTCCCACCACCTTCCATAAGACCATGGCAGAAGGAGGGAAAGTTAGAGCATGCAGGGATCACCTTACTCAAAGTCACTTTGCCAAGGTGAAGTGGTTCTCCAATCATTTTACTTCAGGACTCTTAATACACTTTTAAAATAAATGAATAACCTCAAAAATCTTTTTTTTTTTTTTACCACTCCAAGCAGCATGTGGGATCTTAGTTCTCTAACCAAGAATCAAACCGGAGCCCCCTGCAGTGGAAGAATAGAGTCTTAACCAGTGGACTGCCAAGGAAGTTCCTCAAAAGTCTTTTGTTTGTACGAAAAATATGTATTGATATTTACCATATTAGAAATCAAAACTGGAAAGTGTTTAAATATTTATTCTTTAAAAAATAAGAACAATAAGCCCATTACATGGTAAAAGTGAAAGTCAAAGTCACTCAGTCATGTCCGACTCTTTGGGACCGCATGACTATACAGTGCATGGAATTTTTGATGCCAGAATACTGGAGTGGGTAGCCTTTCCCTTCTTCAGGGGATCTTCCCAAGCTAGGTCTCCCACATTGCCCGCTTTGCAGGCAGATTCTTTACCAGCTGAGCCACAAGGGAAGCCCAAGAATACTGGAGTGGGTAGCCTATNCCAGAATACTGGAGTGGGTAGCCTTTCCCTTCTTCAGGGGATCTTCCCAAGCTAGGTCTCCCACATTGCCCGCTTTGCAGGCAGATTCTTTACCAGCTGAGCCACAAGGGAAGCCCAAGAATACTGGAGTGGGTAGCCTATCCCTTCTCCAGTGTATCTTCCCAACCCAGGAATTTCACCGGGGTCTCCTGCATTGCAGGCAGACTCTTTACCAACTGAGCTATCAGGGTAACATAAATAATATTTTAAGTGAAAAAGAACTGTATTTCCAAAAGAAAAAAATTAAAAAGAAGAATAGGACTGTTTTATATTTTTGAAAATCCCTTTAAGATCTGGCTTAAAGAAGCCAGCTGGATTCTCATATCTGCTTTTGCATTCAATCTCTGAGATATCACACACTATGTAGCCTCCAGAAAATGAGACTGAAAAAAGCAAATAAAATCTTAGTATTACTACAAAAGTAATTTTGACCTTGCAACCCCCCTGAATGAGTTTTGGGGACCCTCAGGATCCCAAATGACATTTCAAGTAGAAGTGGTAGGCCATCGCTCAGTGCCTAAGGCTTGCTCATTTCTCAATGGTTCTCACTATTGGGCTGTAGGACTTGCGATCTGAATTGACTATATTTTCTTGTAAGTAATCATACCTTATTGTATCTTGAAGTAGATGAGGTATATACATTGTCTTCATTTGAAGGCGAAATTAAGGCACAAAGAATTTATTTGTTCATCCAAGGTCATACAGTAAAATTCTCTGGAATTCCAGCCTTGAGTTATCTTTCATCAATCAAAATTCTTACTTGGCCCTGATACTACACTGACATGTCTACTGAGTTCACTCTTGGGCTGGTAAATACAGGTAATTTGAGAATAGTGATAAATACAGAAAACCTGAGTAGAGTACATCTTTCACAGGTGACCTCAGCTCTTGTCCAATCATACTTGAGGCTATACTTAGCATTTTGTATGCATCCTAGCAGAGATTCAACTCCCTGACTCAATAACAGAGACAGATATTTGGTGACAATTTTCTGGCGAAATCTTGAGGGAGGGGGTGGATAAAGATGACTCACACTACACACTACTTACAGGAAAGTCTGTTAATTTCTCTAACTGAAATTTCCATCATTTTCCCCCATTTCTGGTCACTTCATCTGTCCTCCTCTCTTCTCTCACCTAGTCATTAGAATCTTACTTGCTTCATTATGAAGGAAAATTTAGCTTTCACCCTTAGTTCATAATTCCCACTCTACAAAAGAAAATTCAGTGCTTAGTGACTATTACTGCTCCTTTGAATGCCCCTTAGAGAGCACAATTCATTTGGCCACATCTGGAATCATTCATTAAGAAAAAATATGACGACAAAAGTTTTTTTTTACTTCTGTCTTTCATTTCTACTGAGTTTCACAAAACTAACCTCAGGCTCTTAGAGCTTGAGGCAATCTCAACAAAGTCCTCTAATTTATACTCCTGTGAATATGATACCACATATCTGATACTATAAATACATTTATGACAAGTGAAAAAGAAAGTGAAAGTTGCACAGTCATGTTCGACCCCATGGACTACACAGTCCATGGAATTCTCCAGGCCAGAATACTGGAGTGGGTAGCCTTTCCCTTCTCCAGGGGATCTTCCCAACCCAGGGATTGAACCCAGGTCTCCTGCATTGCAGGCTGATTCTTTACCACCTGAGCCACAAGGGAAGCCCAAATACATTTATACATCTTATATAAATAAAAAAAAAGTTCATGAATTTCTCTGAGCACAGCACTTCAGCCTAAAAGGTTGAGTTTATGTTGTCATTAAAATCTATATTCAACTGCATATTATATCAGGGAAATAGAGGTGATCTCACTATATCTCTATTTCACCTTCATATGTTTGGGGAACTTCTCACATCATTACTATCTTCTCCAGGCTAAATAAGCATTAATTTGAAACTCACATGCTATTTTATTTCTCTTTTATCATTTCCTTAGTTTTTCATTGTTGTTATTCAGTTGTTAAATTGTGTCCGACTCTTTGTGACCCCACGGACTGCAGCACACCAGGCTTCCCTGTCCTTCACCATCTCCCTGAGTTTGCTCAAACTCATGCTCATTGAGTCAGTGATGTCATCCAACCATATCATTCTCTGTCGTCCCCTTCTCCTGCCTTCAATCTAGACTCCCTCAAATTTTTCCATATGCTCTTTTAAATTTGTAGGCCAAAACTGCACTGAACTTCTAATAAGGTTGATTTTTAACCATGTAATGGATGAAAATGAAGGAGGAGAGTGAAAAAGTTGGCTTAAAGCTCAACATTCAGAAAACGAGGATCATGGCATCTGGTCCCATAACTTCATGGGAAATAGATGGGGAAACAGTGGAAACAGTGTCAGACTTTATTTTGGGGGGCTCCAAAATCACTGCAGATGGTGACTGCAGCCATGAAATTAGAAGACGCTTACTCCTTGGAAGAAAAGTTATGACCAACCTAGATGGTATATTCGAAAGCAGAGACATTACTTTGCCGACTAAGGTCTGCCTAGTCAAGGCTATGGTTTTTCCTGTAGTCATGTATGGATGTGACAGTTGGACTGTGAAGAAAGCTGAGTACCGAAGAATTGATGCTGTTGAACTGCGGTGTTGGAGAAGACTCTTGAGAGTCCCTTGGACTGCAAGGAGATCCAACCAGTCCATTCTGAAGGAGATCAACCCTGGGATTTCTTTGGAAGGAATGATGCTAAAGTTGAAACTCCAGTACTTTGGCCACCTCATGCAAAGAGTTGACTCATTGGAAAAGACTCTGATGCTAGGAGGGATTGGAGGCAGGAGGAGAAGGGGACGACCGAGGATGAGATGGCTGGTTTGCATCACGGACTCGATGGACGTGAGTCTGAGTGAACTCTGAGAGATGGTGCTGGACAGGGAGGCCTGGCGTGCTTTGATTCATGGGGTTGCAAAGAGTCGGACATGATTGAATGACTGAACTGAACTGAACTGAACTGAAGAACTAGTTCATAATTTTTCCTCATTTTCTATTGATGACATCAGTAACACGACAATTTTAAGATTAATGAGTCTTCTTCCATATCATAGTGAAACTAGCTATTAAAATTAGAAGAAGGCAAAGAAGCAGCCCTGGGGTGTGATGATTCTCAAATACATATATAACACTCAACTTCTCTATAGTGGAAGTTTCGGGACCTATGTGTGACTCACTCAAATCCTCCTTGAACAAACAGGACCAAGTGTTTATTTTTATAATGTGTGCCCCCAGCCTCACAGTGCTGTGGACCAAGGATGTACACCTGGCCTAAAATCAACCATCATATCAAATCAAAGTTTAGCCAAATCCCTTGCCTTGAGAATCGGCAATCAGCCAACAGTGGATGATGGATTAAGTCAGTAAAGTTATGTGAACTGGGCCCCTTTGAGCCCTTTATCCTCACGTATGAATGTGAGAGTTGGACTGTGAAGAAAGCTGAGCACCGAAGAATTGATGCTTTTGAACTGTGGTGTTGGAGAAGACTCTTGAGAGTCCCTTGGACTGCAAGGAGATCCAACCAGTCCATTCTGAAGGAGATCAGCCCTGGGATTTCTTTGGAGGAAGTGATGCTGAAGCTGAACCTCCAGTACTTTGGCCATCTCATGTGAAGAGTTGAGTCATTGGAAAAGACTCTGATGCTGGGAAGGATTGGGGGCAGGAGGAGAAGGGGATGACAGAGGATGAGATGGCTGGATGGCATCACGGACTCGATGGAAGTGAGTGTGAGTGAACTCCAGGAGATGGTGATGGACAGGAAGGCCTGGCGTGCTGCGATTCATGGGGTTGCAAAGAGTCGGAGACGACTGAGCAACTGAACTGAACTGAACTGAACTGAGCCCTTTACCAGTAGTCAGCATCTTTGGAGAGCAGAGACCAAAAAAAGCAGAGATGGGAGAGGTGTTGCAGTTGTTGACAAAGAGTTTGGAAAAGACTCTGATGCTGGGAGGGATTGGGGGCAGGAGGAGAAGGGGACGACCGAGGATGAGATGGCTGGATGGCATCATGGACTCGATGGACGTGAGTCTGAGTGAACTCCGGGAGATGGTGATGGATAGGGAGGCCTGGCTTGCTGCGATTCATGGGGTCACAAAGAGTCAGACACGACTGAGCGACTGAACTGAACTGAACTGAAAGAGATTTCAATCTCAGCATCTTCTTCCATTCTCAAGAAGCTTGGCCACTTTTTGATTCCTGTGTCTGAGTGATTGAATAGTATAAATGTACTACAATTCCCTACTTACCATGACCTAGTCTGAGATTTCTAGCTCTTGCAACCAAACAATTCCTAGCCAAGACCATATTTGCCAACCAATGAAGACTAAGGTTTGCCTTGGAAACGAACAGAGATCATTCTGTCATTTTTGAGATTACATCAAAGTACTGCATTTCGGACTCTTTTGTTGACTATGATGGCTACTCCACTTCTTCTAAAGGATTCCTGCACACAGTAGTAGATATAATGATCATCTGAGTTAAATTCATNTGCTGCGATTCATGGGGTCACAAAGAGTCAGACACGACTGAGCGACTGAACTGAACTGAACTGAAAGAGATTTCAATCTCAGCATCTTCTTCCATTCTCAAGAAGCTTGGCCACTTTTTGATTCCTGTGTCTGAGTGATTGAATAGTATAAATGTACTACAATTCCCTACTTACCATGACCTAGTCTGAGATTTCTAGCTCTTGCAACCAAACAATTCCTAGCCAAGACCATATTTGCCAACCAATGAAGACTAAGGTTTGCCTTGGAAACGAACAGAGATCATTCTGTCATTTTTGAGATTACATCAAAGTACTGCATTTCGGACTCTTTTGTTGACTATGATGGCTACTCCACTTCTTCTAAAGGATTCCTGCACACAGTAGTAGATATAATGATCATCTGAGTTAAATTCATCCACTCTAGTCCATCTTAGTTCGCTGATTCCTAGAATGTCGATGTTTGCTCTTGTCATCTCCTATTTGACCACTTCCAATTTGCCTTGATTCATGGACCTAACATTCCAGGTTTCTATGCAATATTGCTATTTATAGCATCAAACTTTGCTTCTATCACCAGTCCCATCCACAACTGGGTGCTGTTTTTGCTTTGGCTCCATCCCTTCATTCTTTCTGGAGTTATTTCTCCACTGATCTCCAGTAGCATATTGGGCACCTACCAACCCGGGGAGTTCATCTTTCAGTGTCCTATCTTTTTGCCTTTGACTGTGTGGATCACAATAAACTGTGGAAAATTCTGAAAGAGATGGGCATACCAGACCACCTGACCTGTCTCTTGAGAACCTGTAAGCAGGTCAGGAAGCAACAGTTAGAACTGGACATGGAACAACAGACTGGTTCCAAATAGGAAAAGGAGTACGTCAAGGCTGTATATTGTCACCCTGCTTATTTAACTTATATGCAGAGTACATCATGA
>SJYX01011597.1:257691-278686 GCA_006410675.1 Oreotragus oreotragus
AAACAGTGGAAACAGTGGCTGACTTTATTTTTCTGGGCTCCAAAATCATTGCAGATGGTGATTGCAGCCATGAAATTAAAAGATGCTTACCCCTTGGAAGGAAAGTTATGACCAACCTAGACAGCATATTAAAAAGCAGAGACATTACTTTGTCAACAAAGGTCCGTCTAGTCAAGGCTATGGTTTTTCCAGTGGTCATGTATGAATGTGAGAGTTGGACTATAAAGAAAGCTGAGTGCTGAAGAACTGATGCTTTTGAACTGTGGTGTTGGAGAAGACTCTTGAGAGTCCCTTGGACTGCAAGGAGATCCAACCAGTCCATCCTAAAGGAGATCAGTCCTGAGTGTTCACTGGAAGGACTGATGTTGAAGCTGAAACTCCAATACTTTGGCCACCTGATGCGAAGAGCTGACTCATTTGAAAAGACCCTGATGCTGAGAAAGATTCAAGGCAGGAGAAGGGGACGACAGAGGATGAGATGGTTGGATGGCACCACTGACTCAATGGACATGAGTTTGGTTAAACTCCTGGAGTTGGTGATGGACAGGGAGGCTTGGCGTGCTGCATTCCATGGGATCACAGAGAGTTGGACATGACTGAGCAACTGAACTGAACTGAAGTTTGTTAATAGCCAGCAGTGACCTACTGTGGATCTTTATATTTTTTTTAAATAAAAAGTATTCAGCAATTTGGTATAAAAAAGGGAAAGAAAGTGGAGGTAAAAATACTTCTTGTCTTCCTTGCTGTCTACTCAAGTGTATACTTAACAGGCTAATTATTGGTTCCTGATGAGGAGAGTTCCAGTGGATAATTCCACTTACTAGTATGGAGACAAGGCAATAATGGACTGTAAGAATGAAAATTAGGAAAGAGTGAGTATTTAGGTTAAAGAGAGTCAAGCAGGCTTTTTGGAGGAGGTAGATTTTGAAGTGGTACTGGGAGGTTTAGAAATCAATAATGATTAAGGAAAAAAATGAACACTGTAATTCACTTTTTGCTTACTCTTCCTAACCACTGTATGTGAGTTATATTGAGAATAAGAGTAATTTCAACATGAAAAAAAAAATTATCCAGGTGAAATGTGATGTGGGGAACAGGAAAAGAAGCAGTAAATATGGCTTACGATATTCAGGAAACAAAATAATTGGAATGTGCATATTGGGAGGATCATTTGATAAGATCTGACAATGAGTTTTTAAAGTCAGTAATACAGGTTACAGTGAGGGAAGGGTGGTAGGTATAGCGCAAGTAGAAGAGCATGTATAGAAGAGCGCCATCTCTGAGTGCAGTGAAGGAGGCATGCTGGATGCAGAGTATGGGGCCAAACGATGGGAGACCTGGAGTGCTAGGCTCATGAGGTTAACGTAAGCTCAAAGCCAGTTGGTATGATATTTATAAGAGGAATGATAATGTGTCCTGTTTTGGGGAAAAATTGATCTGGGTTCAGTATCATTTAAGGGGAGAGCATGAAAGAGGTAAAGGGCAGCATGAAGCGATGACTGCAGGAATGTGGGCTGAGATGATAAAATACTAGACGAGGAGGGTGGGCATGAAAATGTAAAGAAAGGATAGACTCTGAGCGATGCTGAAAATAAAGACTGATGTGTGTGGTGACTGTTTTGATATAGGGAAAAAAGAAAATGGAGAAATTTCAAAGATTATTGATCTGATTAATTATTCAACAAACATATATAGCAATAAATACATACTCCTGGTGCTGTTATAGTAGAGAATGGTCTTATTTGCTGGCAACCAAAACTGAATCTAGCTATCTCAGGTGTGGAAGGAATGGATCATAATGCCAGAGGCTCACAGCATCAGTGAGAACTCAGAGAATGAGGCTTAGAAATTTGGCAGATCCAAAACTGCCTTGTAGCAGTCTTTCTAACCCAAGTTTCATGAGAAAATTCAGTTCTATCACCCTATAGCATGCGTTATATACAGTATAGTGACTTAACTCCTTTCCTATGCATCTAAAATGGCACCAGTCATATGCTATCTTTGGCAGAACTGAGAAATCTGTCACTCAAATAATTTTCACTTTCTCTGCCTCAAATGAGGTACTCTACTTGAGAAAGCCTGGATGGGGGCTGAGCAGAAGTCACCACAAAATGGCCTTGGCCACACACTATTCATTGCCTTTGTTCCCATGTGTGCTTAGTCACTCAATTGTGTCTGATTCTTTGCAACCCCATGGACTGTAGCCCAACAGGCTCCTCTGTCGCTGGGAATTCTCCAGGCAAGAATACTGGAGTGGGTTGCCATGCCCTCCTCCATGGGATCTTCCCAACCCAGGGATCAAACCCAGGTCTCAGGCATTGCAGGCAGATTCTTTACCATCTGAGCCACCAGGGAAGCCCTTTCTTCCCATATTATTACTCATTTGCTTAAGATTTAAAATTTCGGGAGCATAGAGAGAGTTCAAGTATATGGGAAGGCTTTTTTAAATTTTTATTTAATTGAAGGCTAATGACTTTATAATATTGTAGTGGTTTTTGCCATACACTGACATGAATCAGCCATGGGTGTACATATTTTCCCCATCTTGAACCCCCTCCCACCTCCCTTCCCATCCCATCCCTCAGGGTCGTCCCAGTGCACCAGCTCTGAGCATCCTGTCTCATTCATTGATCTATTTCACATATGATAATATACATGTTTCAGTGCCATTCTCTCAAATCATCCCACCCTCGCCTTCTCCCACAGAGTCCAACAGTCTGTACTTTACATCTGTGTCTCTTTGCTGTCTCGCATACAGGGTCATCATTACCATCTTTCTAAATTCCATATATATGCGTTAAGATACTGTATTGGTGTTTTTCTTTCTGACTTACTTCACTCTGTATAATAGGCTCCAGTTTCATCCACCTCATTAGAACTGATTCAAATGCATTCTTTTTAATGGCTGAGTAATATTCCATTGCATATATGTACCACAGCTTTCTTATCCATTCGTCTGTCGATGGACATCTAGGTTGCTTCCATGTCCTGGCTATTGTAAACAGTGCTGCAATGAACCTTGGGGTACACGTGTCTCTTTCTATTCTGGTTTCCTCGGTGTGTATGCCCAGCAGTGGGATAGCTGGGTCGTATGGCAGTTCTATTTACAGTTTTTTAAGGAATCTCCACACTGTTCTCCATAGTGGCTGTACTAGTTTGCATTCCCACCAACAGTATAAGAGGGTTCCCTTTTCTCCACACTCTCTCCAGCATTTATTGTTTGTAGACTTTTTGACAGCAGCCATTCTGACTGGCGTGAGATGATACCTCATTGTGGTTTTGATTTGCATTTCTCTGATAATGAGTGATACTGAGCATCTTTTCATGTGTTTGTTAGCCATCAGTATGTCTTCTCTGGAGAAATGTCTGTTTAGTTCTTTGGCCCATTTTTTGATTGGGTCATTTATTTTTCTGGAATTGAGCTGCAGGAGCTCCTTGTATATTTTTGAGGTTAATTCTTTGTCAGTTGGGGAAGGCTTTTTTAAAAGATGCTTTAAAATGGATTTTGAAAAAAAAATCAGTGGGGACTTGAAAGTCCTGCCCAAAAGAGACCATCATGTGCAAAGCCAGAAGGTTAAAAGGGCTTGGTTGACCTGTTTTGGAAATGACATCACGGGCAAAGGGGCTGGGGATGTGAGAATGGGGCTGATGGCAGAAGATAAGGTGGATAAATGTGAACAGGCTTTGAAGGTCTGTTCCAACAAAGAGTTTAGACTTTATCCTCTGCGTCCTAAAAAATTACTGAAGTTAGCAATGTTTGAGAGTGACAAGATCAGACTTTGTTTGTCACAATAGGAATACTGATGAGGGATAAGTTATAAGAAGGAAAGACTCAAAGAGTAAGGAAACTACTATATACATGATATGTTAGCAGCAGTGGACTATTCATTCATGAGCCAAGGTACATAAATCAAGACCCAGAAATGTTTAAGTGACTACTGTAGACCAGCACAGCTTGCAAGGGAAGAGTGAGGACTGAAATTGCCAGGGAGCAAGGACACCATGCAGGAATGAACTGAAATTGTCCAGGTGATAAACGATAAGGTTTCACAACAAAGAAGTGGGAGTGACAGTGGGGAGAAGACACTGTAGGAATGATACCAGGCTAAGGAACTGGCCAAGAGATAACCTTGAGCCTAGAGCATGACTGCGTTATGTGTGACATAAAGGCACTATCTGAAGTCAGTGAGGAAGACAGCAAAGGGGCCTGCATTGGAGGATACTCAGAGTTAGGGGATGGAACGAGGAAAGGAGTTAACAGAGGGATGGGGAAAAAAGAAAATGTCACAACACCATGGGGTTGGGGGGGCAACACTGGAGGAAGGCGACACTTAAGAAAGAGAAAGGAATCTCAAAAACAAGAAACAACCATCCCAAAGGGGATACATCTCATCTCTTCTCCCTGAAATTCCTCAGATCCCAGGCTCATTAAAAACAAAACCAAACCACTTCTTCAATCTTGTTCATATGACAGAGAATAACCTCATCTTTTTGCTTCTTTGTGCTAGCTTCTTTCCATCAAAGTCTTATTTACCCTCTGGTGTATTTATTCTTACATTGTGAAAAGTATACCAGAAATAATTAGGTATGACCATATTGCTTGGCCTCATCTACTACCTTTAGGAATATATTCCAAGGAATCACTTAAAAATGTGTTCAAGACGGGTTATAACCATAGTGCTCATAGTGTAAACAAACAAAGCAAAATCAAAACAGAAGAGACACCCAGTAAGTGAGCACAGCTGGGACATGGTTCCATGTACTATACTCCAACATTTTACTGCACTGTGGATCCAGCAGATACACAGAAAATTTACATGGATTAAAGGAAAAGAAAAAAATAAACCAGCACAAGAGTTGGAAAGGGGTCATAGGATCTTACAGAAAAAAATAAGATTACATTCTAAAGTTATTTTGTACTTTTATTATCTATTAACATAGTTAAAAGGTGTGTGCTCAGTCAGGTCCAAGTCTGTACAACCCCATGGACTGTAACCTGCCGGACTCCTCTGTCCATGGGATTTTCCAGGCAAGAATACTGGAGTAGGTTGCCATTTCCTACTCTAGGCGATCTTCCTGACCCAGGGATTGAACCCACATCTCTTGTGTCTCCTGCATTGGCAGGGAGATTCTTTACCACTGACCCACCAAGGAAGCCATTAACATAGTTATTTGTGTTTATTTTAAAGATGGCTAAATGGTGAAATATAAACCAGCTATTTCTCATGTTAGTACAATGAGAAAAGAAATTTCATTTGTTGGATTAAATTGCCACAGATAATACAGTTAAATGTCATTGATTAAATAAAGATCTTGTACAATGTGCTTGATAGGGTTTGGACAAAGTACCCAAAAATATGGCACCTTGGTAGATTGATTGTTTTAACCTGAAGGAATTTGAGCAAACTCTGGCAGAAGCAGGAAGGTCACTATAGCCTCCGCCTGAAACAGGTCATAAGATGCTCATGTGAGAGGCCCTCTCCTCACATTTCGAGGAAAGGAACACTCTGATCCTCCAAAAGCTGAGAAGAATCTGAACAAACAGGCCTTGCTAAGCTCCCCTAGTTTACTACAATTACTTCGTGCTCCTTTAACCTGTCATATTTCTCCACAACTGTCCAATCTTCATCAAGGCTAGCATCCAAATACACAGGTCTAACTATTTCTTTGGTTTTTCATTTCCTTATGAAGGCTCTTGTATCATGTAAAACTTACACCGAATAAATTTGTAGGATTTTGTCCTGTTCATTTGTCTCTCTCAGTTTGCTTTCCAGGCCCAGCCAGGGACACTGAGAGGGTTAAGGAAAACTTTTTTCTCCCCTACATATTCTTACAAGCACAAAGTCAAAATGCCCTGGTGCAAAAATATTTCAATTTTAAAAAGAGGAGATTAAAATAAGAATGAGTACTTAAAGACTAAAAATATCCTTCTCTAAGCTTTTCAGGAAAGTAATATAAGGAAACAGCAAAGAATAAGAACCACTCTGAAAGTGAGAGATTTATTTATTCATTTATTGTGAAATGGGAATTCATGTTTATTTGATACTAGCCATGAGAATTATAACAAAACACTCTCTAGAACAGCAGAAGCACACAATTAAAAAAAAAAAAGCTTTGAGCCTATTTCCTACTCCCAAACACAAACAGAAAAAAAAATCACAGAAACAGTGAACAAGTGAAAACAGTTCAAATTTAAGAAAGACAAAGATGAATATTCTGAAAAACAAGAAGAGTGACAGTNAAAAAAAAAAAAGCTTTGAGCCTATTTCCTACTCCCAAACACAAACAGAAAAAAAAATCACAGAAACAGTGAACAAGTGAAAACAGTTCAAATTTAAGAAAGACAAAGATGAATATTCTGAAAAACAAGAAGAGTGACAGTTGAGAAGAAAGAAGAAAAATGAATAACAGGGGGAAAAAACATTGCAGAAAGTCTCTGTAGCATATAATAGGCTGTAGGAAGGAAGATATTTTAAAGGTGAACTTGACTGAGAACAAGAGTATGTGAAAGAGAATTCCCAGTTGGTAGCATAACAAAAGTGAAAAAAAGTGTTTTAAAAAGGTACAAAGAGATTAAAGGACAGGAAAATATTGAAATCATTTAAAGTTATATGTATAATTTAATGTTCTCTGCACAATTTTTCTTATTTCCAAAAATGCTTTATAATTCCAAATACCTATATAAAATGTTCTTAAATTGCTCCTGAAAATCATTTTCTTTAATACAGTATTTTTCAAGGTTCTTAGTTGCAAATAACAGTATTCCAACTCAGACCAGCCTAAATCAAAAAGAAATAATTCACTCATTGTGGCAGGTCCCCAAAGATGTCCATGTCCTAAGTCCTCAGAATTGGAAAATACGCCTCCTTACAGGGCATAGGGGACTTCTGCTGATGTGATTAAGCCAAGGATTCTGAGATGGAGTGATTATCTTAGATTACTTCAGTGGATCCAAAGTAATCACAAAGAGCCTTATGGGGAAGAGTGGAAAGAGTCAAAGAAAGATATGATGGCAGAAGCAGAGGTCAGAGTGATGAGAAGCTATAAAGCAAGGATGGCAGGCAGCCTCTAGGAGATAGAAAAGGCAGAGCCATTTTAGACTTCTGACCTACAAATTATAAGACAATGAATGCATGCATGTGTGCTAAATCAATTCAGTCATGTCTGACTATTTACGATCCTATGGACTGCAGCCCATGAAGCTCCTCTGTCCATGGACTTCTCCAGGCAAGAATACTGGAATGGGTTGCCATGCCCTCCTCCAGGGGATCTTCCCTGGTCCAGGGATCTAACCCAAGTCTCTTATTTCTCCTGTGTTGCCAGGCAGGCTCTTTATCACTATCGCCACTTGGGAAGCTCTTTTTTTATACTGGAGTGGGTAGCCTGTCCCTTCTCCAGGGGAACTTCCTGACCCAGGAATCGAACCAGGGTCTCCACGTTGCAGGCAGATTCTTTACCAGCTGAGCTACCCAGGAAGCCCCTGATAATTTGTGACAGCAGCAATAAGGAATGAAGACACTCAGGCAGCTAAGAAGTTACAGGAGTATAACTAACTTCCAGCCCATTTTAATCCAAAGATTTAGCTGACATTGAGAATCTATTACAATAAGTACTAAGCAATGCTTTCTTCTGTACTGTCTCATTTTCAGGCAGTTCCTCCTCACATCATAGAAAAGAAGACCACTGGTAGTTCAAGGATCTCTTAATCCTCAATGAATGAGGACCCCTTGAGCTACACTGTGTGGCAGCCCTGCTTAAAACTAGCAACCCCAGAAGAAAAGCAAAAGCTCCCTGCCTCAGCTCCAGAAAAGCCCAGAGGCGAGAATCTGACCTGGGTGCTACAGGCCCCACCTATTTATTGAACCAATTATAGCTAGGGGTTTTCTCTGGATATATACATGCACCCCAGAGTTCACTGCAGCATTATTTACACTACTCAAGACATGGAAGCAACCTAAATGTCCATTGACAGAGGAGTGGATAAAGAAGATGTGGTACATATATACAATGGAATATTACTCAACATAGAAACGAGTGAAATAATGCCAATTGCAGCAACATGCATGAAACTAGAGAGTGTCATACTGAGTGAAGTAAGTCAGACAAAAGCAAATATTGCTTACACATGGAATCTAAAAAAAAAAATGGTACAAATGAACTTATCTACAAAACAGAAATAGAGTCACAGATGTAGAAAACAAACTTATTGTTACCAAGGGAGAAAGGGGGACAGATAAATTGGGAGATTGTGATTGATATACACACTCTCTCTCTATATATATATATATATAATAAATAACTAGTAAGGATCTACTGTATAGCACAGGGAAGTCTACTCAACACTCTGTAATGATCTATATGAAAACAGAATCTAAACAAGAGTGGATATATGTATGTATATAACTGATTCATTTTGCTATACAGCAGAAACTAACACAATATTGTAAATCAACTATACTCCAATAAAAATTTTTAAAAAGACATTTCCTAAGAAACATTGTATTTGAGATAAAACAATAAATTGATAAATGTGGGTTAAAGGCAGCAAAGGTATAGTGAAGTGGGGGGGGGGTGGTGAACTTGAAGTCAAGAGTCCAGAATTTTAATTTTAGTTTCATCACCAAACATTGAGGCCACCTCGGGCAACCCCTTAACTCTAATGACTGTTTCTTCAGCCCTAAAATGGAAATAAAACTAAACTGTCTTCTCCCATCCCACTCTTAAAAAATTCTATATTAATAAGTGAAGTTGGCAGCTCAGCATTAAGGAGGACACTTATTACATTAATAACAGGTAAAACAATTGCAAAATGCAATGTCTAAGTGGCATTGTTTTTAACCTGAGCTAAGGTTGCCCCTTTAAGGACATGGTCACTGTTCAAAGGGGGCTTGAGATGCCAGGGTGTAAGAATTCCAAACAGTTGATGGTTGGTAGAATCAGATGGCAGATCATCAGGACTCTGATTATTTGGCTTCCTCCTTTTTTATTGACCTGTTATAATCATGTACTCCCTTCCTGTCCTGACGAGCCTGGTTGTGCCCAAGACCAAGTGAAGGGTGTGGAATCCAAGAAGGTGAAGTGGCCCCTTGGGGTATAGCTCTCAGAAAATCGTCTCAGAAAACATCAAAAATATGTTCACACTTTCCAAGATATCTTTAAATCTCAGGTGAAAGGAACCAACTTTGGTGTGAATATGGCAGTGATTTACTTTAAAGACTTACCAGGTAGCATGGAAGTTGGTCTAGAGGTCAGGGGGAGCTCACTAAATACATACTGAGTGAATGAACTGGTTTCAAAGTGCTGCTGTTCATCACTTGCTGAATACAATTTTAATTTTGAAAGTGAAAATGTTAGTAGCTCAGAAGTGTCCGCCTCTTTGCGACCCCATGGACTGTAGCCTCTGTCCATGGAATTCTCCAGGTAAGAATATTGGAGTGGGTTGCCATTCCCACCTCCTGGGGATCTTCCCAACCCTGGGATCAAACCCAGGTCTCCCACATTGCAAGCAGATTCTTTACCATCTGAGCCAGCAATGAAGACCTAGATTTTAACTTTAAGTTTATATAAAAGAGGCAAAACTCTTGTTTTTCTTTCTGGTTCTGTATCTTTATTATCATCAGCAAGCATTTGCTATCTGCTTCCTTCAGACATTACTTTTGTGTTAAAGAGCCTGAAGTCAGGGGTTAAGTGAAAGTTTAAGGAAGCTATACACAGAGATGATTCCGATGATACTAAAACCACAAATAAATATACAACATACACACATACGAAGGATATTTAAGTTAATGAAAAATCTCGATGTCTAAGATAATGCATACTGGAATGCGGCCAGCAAAAATGTCATTTTCTGACTTAATGGAGAGATTAATAAATCAAAACCATGAATTATATATGAAGTCTCAGCCAGGGTCTCGGTTATTTTTAGCACAGGAGAGTAACACGATGCTGCAGGTATGGTCTGTGCCAACACCATAACGGGAGGAGCAAGTACCAAACAAAGCAGGACTGCGATGTTTCAATCAACAAAAGCAGAGACAAAAACTCAGCATCCTCCAGAAGAGAGAGACAGCTTTTTCTCCTGTGCAAAACCTAATGGCGAACACGAAGGAAGGAATCACGAGTGTGTGGGGGAGGGTGCTTCACTAGCACATAACAGCTGATGCAAATACTTGACACTGTCTTCAGTGTCTCTGCCTGTCAAGTGATAAAGGTAATTTGCGATGGGATTTTAAGTTACCCTATGATAAAGAAGGCCACTGTCTGAAATAAAAATAAACAGGGATAATTAGCACCAGATGAAGATACATTACGTACACAGACTTAAAAAGGAGTTTACAGACTTGAATTCAAATCCTGAGTCTCTGTTGTCTTCAACAAGTAATTCAACCTATAGAAGCCTTAATTTACTTGTCTGTAAAATGAAAGCAGTTTGTCTGTATCATAAGGTTTGGGAAGGACTCAACTTAATGACCCATGTAAAGTGCTTAGCATGGTGTCCAGTATACAGAAAGTGCTCAATAGTTAATATTTCTCAGAGATACATCTGACAGTCACAAAGGTTAAGTGCATATGTGTAACTCCATATTAACTTTTATAATCATTAATAAATATAATTTTATATATATAAAACTTATGGGATAATGTTTAAAAGGTTTTAGTCAATGTGTCATAAAATGAAACAAGTCAGGCCCCACAGATACTGAAGAGTTTAGGAGCACCTAGTGTGACAATCACAAAGAGAGAAGACAACTCGGGAAAAGAGGAAACCTATAATATGTTATGTCAACACCACTTCCCTGGCCTTTAGTGCCATGGGTACTAGACCCAGATAGCAGTCCCGCCCACTAATGACCATATTTAAGCCTTAGCGTTAAGAAGGAAATCACAAATAAACCAAGCTCTGGGAGACTTCCAAACAGGAGAGATTAAGAATATCTTTTTACTGGATGAATGAACATTTATTGAATATTCACCAAAATGTAAACTCTAGATATTGCTGGGTGGTAGACTACATATGATTTTTAACTTTCAACATGCCTTTTGGTTTGTAGATAATTTATAAATTTTCTAAATATTTATATTTCCATATGTATTAAGAACCAGAAGATATTTAAGTAGTATCTTCTTATTTTATCTAAGGTAGGGAATAGGCAGGGGCCTGCAAACTCCAATCTGATGGTCCCCTGCTTTTGTAAATGAAGTTTTGCTATAACCCAGCCACACCCCTTTGTTTGTGTACTCTCCATGGCTGTTTTGGCATCACAGTGGCAGAGGTGGGCAGGAGCAACAGAGGCCTCAATGACCACAAAGCCTAACATATTTACCGTTTGGCCCTTGAGAGACAGTTTACTGAGCCCAGAGTGAGTCAGTGTGAAGGAAATTCTCAAGCATGGCTTGCCCATTCTGGAATACCTACTACAAGTGGGCCCCTCCCGACCTATGATGGTTTGGACAAGTCATTAAACTCATAAGTCGCCTTATTTGTAGAAATAAATAAATAAACATAAACCTTTATTGAGTGTTTACTATGCACCAGGCGCTCTTCTGAGTGCCTCACATATTAACTCATTTAGTCCGTATGACTTCCGTGGTGGTTCAGTTGGTAAAGAATCTGCCTGCAATGCAGGAGACAGTGACTCTGTCACGGTCAGGGCAGCTTGACATGGGGATGGCCTCTGTCCGTCAGACTTCAAAAAGGACACAGATCAGTTTCCACGTGACCATACAACAGAGTGAAATGCAGTCATTAAGAGCAATATTCATGAACACTATGGTAAACCCACAGTATTCCCTCACACACAGACTGGAAAATTAGGGACTACAGTTTCTGAAGGGACTTCCCAGGTGGTACCAGTGGTAAAGAACCCACCTGCCAATGCAAGAGACATAAGAGATGCAAGTTCGATCCCTGGGTCGGGAAGATCCCCTGGAGAAAGAAATGGCAACCCACTCCAGTATTCTTGCCTAGGGAGTCCCATGGACAGAGGAGCCTGGTGGGCTACAGTCAATGGGGTTGCAAAGAGTCAGACACGACTGAAGCAACTTAGCATGCAGGCAGTTTCTGAAGTATTTATTTGGGCAGTGGAATAATGTGGTGACTTTTTCCCTTTCTCCCTTCCTTCTGTTCTTCCTTTCCTTTCTTTCTTTTGGAGATATATATTGTCCAAGGTTTTCATAATTAATATTTGTTAGACTTCCCTGGTGGCTCAGAGGTTAAAACGTCTGCCTCCAATGTGGGAGACCCGGGTTCGATCCCTGGGTCGGGAAGATCCCCTGGAGAAGGAAACGGCAATCCACTCCAGTATTCTTGCCTGGAGTATCCCATGGACGGAGAAGCCTAGTAGGTTACAGTCCACGGGGTCGCAAAGAGTCAGACACGACTGAGCGACTTCACCTCACCTCACCTCACCTTTAAAATCAGGAAAAAAGCTACACTTGGAAAAGAAAACCTCGATGCACTAGAACAGATCAATATAAGCAACCTCCAGATAATAAAAGGTCAGAATCTTGTCTTAGGAGAAACATCTGAAGGGCTGTGCAATTTTTATCATGGAAAAAAATGAAGGCTTTGAAGGGTGAGATAAAACCTATCAACTACTCTGAAGAGCAACCATGTAGAGGAGAGATGAAACTTTATTCCGGGTAGTTTCAGAGAGGAGAAACTAGGACCAACAGACAGCAGAGGAAAGGAAGGTTCAGTAGAGGAGGAAATCCTTTCCCATAATGATAGTGTGCTAAAAAGCTTGACAGCACTCTCTCTCTGTGGAGGCATACCCTCAGATGACCATCTATAGAAACACATACCCAGATGCAGGGTGATTATCTACAGAAACACCCCAGATGCTGGATGACCATACATGAAAACACTCGCAGATGCCAATCACTATACATGGAATTCTACGTCCAGATGCCAATGAACAAAAAGGCACACACTGTGATACTGAATGTCCTTCCTGCTCACAACCCTTCATAAATGACCATGAACTTGGCTTTCTATCTTTAAGATACTCTTCAGGGCTGGGAGACATGTGCTAAAATAAACTATGAAGTCAGTAGCATGTCGTCCTAAAACAAGTTATAAAGTCGGTAGCATGTCTTTAGGGACAGAGTGTTTCATGAATATGAAGAATGCTTTGGAATCAACAGCATGGTGACAATTAGCTGCAGAAGAGTTGCATGGTAATACTCAGCTGCTCCTCCTTTCAACCACCTGCTCTGAGGCTTCACAGATGCAGGGGATACTCATTACCCTCCCTTACAAAATGCTCTCAATTAAGAAAAAAAGAGGGGAGCTTCAAAGTGGAAGGAAGGACATGCAAGATTAAACAGGAGAAACAAGGAATGATCAAGTATGGAGAACAAGGAAGACAGCAACAAGTGAATACAAATATAAAACTGTTTAGAGAACAACTAAGAGCGAACAATGAAAATACAGTTACAAAATAAATAAATAAATGAATTCACACTCTGGCCTGAGGTTTATTCACCTACTTAAATCATGACCTACTTTTGTAGCTGTTTCAAAAACTGTCCTGAAAGAAGTTTTACAGGGTTGTTTAAATAGAAGGAAAAAGAAAAACCAAAACATCTGTGGTATCTATATTTTTATCACCAATTCTCCTACTTAGCTCTATAACTTGCAGAAAGTTAATCTCTCTGAAACTCTACTTGTTCATATACAAAATGAGAATTATACCTACTTGGACTGTTGTAAGAATTAAATATCTTCTTATATGTAGGGATATACTCATAGATGTTGAATGAATCCTAGCTTTAGTATTATTATTGTTGTTAGAAACAATTTATTTGGTCTAGAAAGGAACAGGTATTATTATTTTCCAAGATTCAATATGACATGAGATTTACATATAGCAACTCTATTTAAGTCCATCAACTCTTTGAGAGTTGTGGTTGACAAACATTTTCTGTAACAGGCCAAATAATAAATATTTTAGGTTTTGCAGACCTACAGTCTCTGTCCAAACTACTCAGCCTTGCCTCAATAACACAAAAGCAATTTTAGACAATATGTAAATGAATGGTCATGGCTGCGTCCCAATAAAGCTTTATTTACAAAAGCAAGCCAGATTTGGCTAGTAGGTACTAGTCAGTCTGCCTCTAAGCTAGCTAGTATTCCCAAATTACAAATAGAAAAACTGTTATTCAGAGTGCTCAGGCAACTTGTCCTGGGTCACTTAGCTCCTAAGTGGCAGGCCTGGGATCTCAATGTAGGACCATCTGTCCCAGAACTCATGTTCTTTCCTCCATGCTTAGTCGTGATTGACATGGTACCATTTAAAAGCAGAATTTATAGTTCAGAGGAGAAATTCTGCTCAACCAAACACACAATTGCTCCTAACACAAACCATGCCCAAATAACTCAAGTAGAACATATCAAAACTCCAGGCCTCATGCTCATTGTAAAATGTACAGTCTTGAAAGGATTTGTTGGTATTATTTCAGTGAGAAGCTGGTCTTGCTAAAATCAAGGGAAAAATTATTATATGAACGCCATAAAATAACTTTGACCTGAGTTTTCTGGAAAACACTAAAAAACATTTTCCTGTTTGAGCTTTGATAACCCAAAGATTTGCCCCAGACGTCCAATGCACCATCACAGAGAACGAAACTGAATGACTGATCCTTTACAGAACAAGAAATAGGAATAAGAAGATATCTATTCTTCCAATTACTTATGATAAACATTAAGTGCTTTTAAAGATGGGCCACAGGCATTTACAAAGTATTGAGCATCCCGATACATAGAATCAGTTTTCAATTGGGTTGCAAACAGAAGGAATGGAGAAAGAGTAGCAGAATCAACTGTATTTATCATCACAAATACATAGCCCAGCCACGGCCCCCACCACCTCGATTTAGGACCCCATGTGTGAAGTCATGGAATAATGTGGCATTTGTTTGTAGGAAGCAAAATAATGGGAACCAAACATGTCAAGTGATTGTAATTATTCTACCTTTAGGAACACTGGTTAAAGCAGAAATTCTCCACTTTAGCGCAACTGGCCCTTTGAGCTGGGTGAATTGATGTTGAGGCAGCTTCCTGTGCATAGTAGGGTGTACAGTAGTAGTCCTGCCCTCTACCCACTAGATGTCAGTAACATCCTTCCCCCAGTCATGACAATAAAAAAATGTCTCCAGATATTATCAACTGTTCCCTTAGGGGCATCTGGTCCCATGACTTCATGGCAAATAGATGGGGAAACAATGGAAACAGTGACAGACTTTATTTTCTTGGGCTCCAAAATCACAGCAGATGGTGACTGCAGCCATGAAATTAAAAGATGCTTGCTCCTTGGAACAAAAGCTATGACCAACATAGACAGCATATTAAAAAGCAGAGATATTACTTGGCCAACAAAGGTCCATCTAGTCAAAGCTGTGGTTTTTAGGTTTTTGAATGCTGAGTTTTAAGCCAGTTGTTTCACTCTTTTCTTTCCTCTCATCAAGAGCCTTTTTAGTTCATTTCTTTTATCTTTGGCTGTGGCGGGTCTTCATTGCTGCAGGCTGACTGCAGCCATGAAATTAAAAGATGCTTGCTCCTTGGAACAAAAGCTATGACCAACATAGACAGCATATTAAAAAGCAGAGATATTACTTGGCCAACAAAGGTCCATCTAGTCAAAGCTGTGGTTTTTAGGTTTTTGAATGCTGAGTTTTAAGCCAGTTGTTTCACTCTTTTCTTTCCTCTCATCAAGAGCCTTTTTAGTTCATTTCTTTTATCTTTGGCTGTGGCGGGTCTTCATTGCTGCAGGCTTTTCTCTGGTCGCGGCCGGGGCTACTTTCTGGTCGAGGTGCGCAGGTCTCTCCTTGCAGTGGGCTCGCTTGTGGAGCACGGGCTCTAGGGCATGCGGGCCTCAGCAGCTGCAGTGTGTGGCCTCAGCAGGTGCAGCTCTAGACTCTAGAGCGCAGGTTCAGTTGTCAAAGCACATGGGCTTAGTTGCTCCACGGCATGTGAGATCTTCCTGGATCAAGGATTGAATCCGTGTCTCCCGCAATGGCAGGTGGATTCTTTACTACTGAGTTACCAGGGAAGCCCCAAGGCACGTCCCTTTAAGCTCATCATAACTTCCCAATAATTATTACTATAGGAAACACTAACTGAGACTGAAGCATAGAGAATGTTTCACAGCAACAAAGTGGTGAACTGGGATTTGAACCCAGACAGCCTGGCTCCAACATCATTTTCCTGTGTATTCTTTCATTTAATGTATGCAACAAACCTAGAAGGCAAGCAGTCTGGTTATGCCTGTGTTAATAATACATAGGAAAATGGGCACAGAATTGTTAAGTAACCCACCCATGTTCACAAGGTGATGAATGCTGGCAGCAGAGTTCAATCTGACCTGGAGGCTAGACACTTAACACCTAAAACCCCCAGCCCCACCTCTGATTATGAAGTCAGCTGAACAGATGAGCTGGGCTCTGCCACAGGTAAGGTCAAGATGGGCAGCTCATTGACTGGCAAGTCTGGGAAATGGTGGTGGGCACAGCATTGAGCCTCTGGAACTGAGGATATACCAGGTGAACATGGAAAGGTAGGAAGACAGAATTCAAAGGGGAATCTAGAAAAGCAGGACAACTCCACTGTGCCTATCCCAGAGCTGGGCCTAGGGGAGAGCCCTAGTCCAGTCTGTCTTCTGTAAAATGAGGGATAGTATTAATACTCACCGGTCTCACTCAAAATTGTTGAGCAAATTGATTAATGCCAATACACTGTTTGAGGTGTTCAGATGGGAACAAAAAAGTCAATGACAGGGAAGCTGATCTGTATTTATTGTTGCATTTACTAAGTTGCTACTCTCCTGGTCTTCTAGAGACTTTCTGAATAAACAGCCATATATTAATTATTCTCAGAACTATCCCTACCACCCTCTAGGAAACCAAGTCTGGATGCCAGGTGGTGATGGCCACTGTGATGGACAAGTTATGCAGAGCCAAAGAGCTACAATCTTTGAAGTCTCTTTATTACTCTTCTCAATCTGTAACTCTGTCAAAGGAATGACAGGACCAATTTCAGCTTCTGAGTCGCCTTTTCTCTAAGAAACTGGAGCATAGACTCTCTGTGTTTAGCATAAACTCTCTTCTTGTCACATGAAGGTAGTTTTCTGCCTCCTAGAAGGTAGCATGTTATATAGAGGAGAGGACTCAACAGATGAGGCAGGGGAGCTGGCTAGGCTAAGGTCACAGTACAGAATTTAAATAGGACACTGATTTCTGGTTCCCTCATCCAAGAGGCCTTCTCTGATATCCAGTGTGAGTTGTGTGTCTCTTCTCTGTACCAAAAGAGTACCAAGCACATCTCATTATACTACATATGCCCTTTCAGAATTGTCGATTTGCTCATCCGGTAGACTTTTTTTTGTCAAGCTTTTGTCTGCAACTACTGCAAAGCTTGGCAGACTGTGGACTCCCAGTAAACATTCAATAACAATGAAATGTTTTTGGTTTGTTTACCAGGAAAACGGGAGAACAGGTTGAGAGGGTTGTTAATGTCTCTCCTGGTCTTGAGATTTGGATACAGACCATTGTTCTAAGTCCCAAATCGAGTCTCAAAGAGGTGATTGTTTTTTTGGTTTGGGGGGTAAAAGGAGACAGAGTCTCAAAGGAGAAAAACATTGATATAACTAGATCCTTCTCTTCCCATGAAATGGACATTCCTAGCTCAGCATCCAGAAAGATCCATTTTTCAAAGAATTCAGCTCTTATCATTCCTCTGCTCATAACCCTCCAAATGATTCCCCATCTTGCCCACAGTAAAAACCACAATGGGACTGGATGCCATTCATCAACAGATGAATGGATGAGGAAGATGTGATACATATACACAATGGAACACTACTCTGGCATAAAAAAGAATGAGATCATGCCATTTGCAACAACATGGATGGACCTAGAGGTGATCACACTAAGTCAAGTAAGTCAAAGACAAATATCATATGGTATCACTTACATGTGGAATCCAAAGAAAATGATATAAATTCATTAAACAGACAGACTCATAGACAAAGAAAACAAACTTATGGTTACCAAAGGGGGAAGGAGGGGGAGGGATAAATAAGGAGTTTGGGAGTCAGTTTAGTTCAGTCACTCAGTCATGTCCGACTCTTTGTGACCCCGTGGACTGCAGCATGCCAGGCTTCCCTGTCCATCACCAACTCCTGGAGCTTGCTTAAACTCATGTCCATTGAGTCAGTGATGCTATCCAACCATCTCATCCTCTGTCGTCCCTTTCTCCTCCTGCCCCCAAGTATTTTGGCCACTGATGCTAGAGCTTCAGCTTTAGCGTCATTCCTTCCAATGAATATTGAAGGTTGACTGGTTGGATCTCCTTTCAGTCCAAGGGACTCTCCAGAGTCGTCTCCAACATCACAGTTCAAAAGCATCAATTCTTTGGCACTCAGCTTTCTTTATGGCCCAACTCTCACATCCACACATGACTACTGGAAAAATCATAGCTTTGACTAGACAGACCTTTGACTAGACAGACCTTTGTCGGCAAAGTGACGTCTGTGCTTTTTAATATGCTGTCTAGGTTTGTCATAGCTTTTCTTCCAAGGAGCGTCTTTTAATTTCATGGAGGCAGTCACCATCTGCCATGATTTTTGAGCCCAAGAAAATAAAGTCTGTTACTGTTTCCATTGTTTCCCCATCTATTTGCCATGAAATGATGGGACTGGATGCCATGATCTTAGTTTTTTGAATATTGAGTTTTAAGTCAGCCAATGCAAACCAGAATGCATACAATGAATAAACAACAAGGTCCTACTGTATAACACAGGGAACTATATTCAATATCCTGTAATGAACTATAATGGAAAAGAAAAAAAGAGCCACCACTCTTTCCATGACCTATAGATAGTATACTGGCTGGTCTTTTCCTCACTCACCTCTCTGACCTCTCTCCCTGGCTCACTCCATTCCAGCCTCCTTACTGCTCCTCCAATTTACCATGTACTATTCATCCTCAGGGTCTAAACCCATGTGGTTCCCTCCTCTGGAACTTTCTCCCTAGACATCCCAATGGCTTGCTCTCTCACCTCCTCCAAATTTGCCAAAAGTCAGCTTCACAAGAAGACTTATTCTGACCACCTCACTGGCAACCTGTAGTCTCCCTTCCAGCACTCCCCATCCTTTTTTGCTGACTTATTTTTCTCCATAATTCTTGCTGCCTTTCTTATACTATACAAGTTACTTTTACTTCATCGGCTCTTTGAGTCTGTGTTTTTGTCTGTCTTGATCACTGCTGTGTCCCAGCACCTAGAAGCCTGCCAGGCGTGCAGCATGGGACTCAATGAATGTTTGCTGGATGAATGGACACAACTAAGGCAGCACAATGAGATGGGAGTGAGGCTCATGAGCCTCAAGCTGCATTGCCTTTCCTGTTTGGCCTTTGGGCTGTTGCTCTAATCTCATGTTTATGGCCTCCTCCTGAGTTCATATTTGCTCTGCTCTTCAGCTCTCTCTCTCTTTTCAACCTGTGTCCACAGGTTACTCCCTTTCTGGTCAGCGGGAGCTCGATCCCAAGGCAAATTAAGCAGGAGGTAAAGCAATGGAAAGGGAAAATGCCTGCATGTACTAATGGAAGGCAAAAAGCTATTATCAACAGAGAAGGCATGGGGTTGACCATTGACCTTATTTCCTGATGTGGAAAAAGGAGGCAAACATCAATTTTTCAATCCCAGACTTTCACAAAAGCTATTTTCAAGTTAATGATGGTTTAGAAAAGAGATCTTACAAATAAAACCTGAAGACACAAAATCTAGCACTGTTTTCTAGGCACAGCTGGTGCTCATGGGGGCTGTCCAAATCTTGAAATCCTATGTCCAAAGATATAATTCATTATAAGAATGAAGCAGTGAGGCAGAATGGAAAGAGCCAGGCTTTGCATATAAGCATTTGTATTTCTTTAGTGAAGAAACAAAATCATAATCCCTACCTATGAATTTATTTTAGAATGAAACAGGATATTTTAAGAGCAGCATATTGTATGTATAATTATCCAATCCATAATGGGTGCTCAGTAGATGTCAGCTGTCACTGCCACTGCCACCACCACCACCGTCATCATCACTGTTATTTGCAAGGGTTGATCTATCAATACCTAGGGGGCAGTAAGAGAGAAGGGTACTATCATGCTGAGAGAAACAGAGAGGAAGGGACACTCTATAGGCTGAAAGATGAATTTGATTCAACTAGTTGAGGGTTTCTCAAGCTTGGCACAGTTAACATTCAGGGCCACATAATTCTTTACTCTAGGTGGCTACCCTATACATTTTGAACATTATCCATGGCCTATACAGATAAGACAAACAGAAATCCCCCAGCTGTGATAAACAAAAATGTCTGTTCAGTTCAGTCACTCAGTCGTGTCTGACTTTTTGCAACCCCATGAATTACAGCATGCCAGGCCTCTCTGTCCATCACCAACTCATGTCCATCGAGTTGGTGATGCCATCTGGCCATCTCATCCTCTGTTGTCCCCTTCTCCTCCTGCCCCCAATCCCTCCCAGCATCAGGGTCTTTTCCAGTGAGTCAACTCTTCCCATGAGGTGGCCAAGGTACTGGAGTTTCAGCTTTAGCATCAGTCCTTCCAATGAACACCCAGGACTGATCTCCTTTAGGATGGACTGGTTGGATCTCCTTGCAGTCCGAGGGACTCTCAAGAGTCTTCTCCAACACCACAGTTCAAAAGCATCAATTCTTCTGCATTCAGTTTTTTGTATAGTCCAACTCTCACATCCATACATGACCACAGGAAAAACCATAGACTTGACTAGACGGATCTTTGTTGGCAAAGTAATGTCTCTGCTTTTGAACATGCTATCTAGGTTGGTCATAACTTTCCTTCCAAGGAGTAAGCGTCTTTTAGTTTCATGGCTGCAATCACCATCTGCAGTGATTTTGGAGTCCAAAAAAATAAAGTCTGACACTGTTTCCACTGTTTCCCCATCTATTTCCCATGAAGTGATGGGAC
>SJYX01011597.1:279007-290628 GCA_006410675.1 Oreotragus oreotragus
CCTAGTGAAAGTGAAAGTCGCTCAGTCATGTCTGACTCTTTGCAACCCCGTAACCTAAGAACACTAAGATTTTTTCCTGTATTTTCTTTCAGAAGTTTTCTGGTGTTAGGGCTTATATTTCGGTCTATGATCCAAGGTGTGAGGTGTGAATTGAGGTTTGTATTTTTGCATATGTCCAACTGTTCCAGCACTGTTTATTGAAAAGATTATTCTTTCCCTATGGAATTGCCTTGGCATGTGTGTCAAAACTCAATTGACTACACATGTGTGGGTCTATTTCTGGATGCTGTTCTGTTCCTTTGATGTGTATCTTTAATATATATATATATATACATATATATGTATATATATATCATATTTACATTGATATATAACTTTATACCAACTTTACACTGTCTTGATTAACTTTTTTAAAAGTCTTAAAAATCAATAGTTTTAAGATTTGAAACTCATGCTCCTTCTTCAAAATTGTTTTGGCTATTTTAAGTCTTGCAATTCCACACAAATTTTAGATTCAACTCTCAGATTTCTGCCAAAAAAAACAATTTTGCTGGGCTTTAGATTGGAATGGGATTGAATCTATAAGTCAATTTAGAGAGAATTGACATTTTCACAATATTGAGGTCCTCCAATCCATGAACATGGTGTATCTCCCCATTTAAGGTCTTCTTTAATTTCTCTCAGCAGTGTTTTATAGTTTTCAGTGTACAGGTCTTGTACAACTCTTGTCTAATTTATTCTAAATATTTCACATTTTTTAATGCAATAGTGTCATAGCTTAAGACTGTTCTTTAAAAAAAAAATGCAATAGTATCTTAGCTTAAGACTGTTCTTAAAAAAAAAAAGTACCCAGTAAACTGGGTAGCTTGTCAGCAACCGAAATTTCTCTCAGTTCTAGAGGCTGAAAGCCCAAGATCATGGTGCTAACCTGGTTGGGTCCAGCAGAGTCCTCTTCCTGCTTGCAGACAGTGGACTTCTTGCTGTATCCTCATAGTGTAGAGAAAGAGAGCATTTTGGTCTCTTCATTGTCTTATAAAGGCACCAATTCCATTCATTAGGGCTCCACCCTCACAGTCTAATTACCTCCCCAAAGCCTCCCACCTCCCAATATCATCACACTGGAGATTAGATTTCAGTATGTGAATTTGGGAGGGCGGGCATGAACACAAACAGTCCACAACAAACAGTAAATGGTATGTTTTCATTTACTTTCTGATTTCTCATTGACAGTACTATAGATATAAAATTTACTTCAACATATTGATCTCATACCTTGAAACCTCACTATATTCACTTCTAAGTTCTTACAATCTTTTCATAAGTTTAAGATTTTCTACATAGACCATGATGTCATCTGTTAATAAAAATACTTTTATTTCTTCCTTTCATATCAGTATGTCTTTTATGTCTATTTCTTGCCTTTTGCTATGGATAAGACCTCTAAGAAATATGTTAAATAGAAGAGGTGAGAATGTACATCCTTGCTTGTTCCTTATCTTGGAAGGAAAGGATTCACCAGGTGTTATGTCATCTGTAAGTTTTTCATAGAGGCCATTAATCAGATTGAAGAAGTTCCCATCTATTCCTGGATTGCAGAGAGTTTTTTTTTTAAATCATGATTGGATATTGAATTTTGGCAGATGCTTTTTCTTATGTTCATATGGGTTTACTTTTTAAATCATTCAATATGGTGAAGCAATAGCTTTAAATAATAGTGTTAAAAAAACCCTGCATTCCTAGGATAAATTCTACTTTATTATGGTGTATCATCTACTGTTAACCCATACAGTATATTTTTCATCTCAAACATTACTTCACCTTTCAGTTTGAGTGGGTCTTTTTGTCTTCCATTTTCCTCTTCATCATGCTCATGCTTTCTTTTACCTTATCAAAACATATGGGAGTACATGTATAATAGCTGTTTTAATGTCCTTATCCTTCCATTTTATTGTTTCTGTCATTGGTGTCATTTCTGGTTCTATTCATTAATTTCATTTTCTCTTTCCAAAGAGCCACATTTTCCTGAGTCTTTGCCATATTTGGTTAGATGCCTAAGGAAGTATTCTTACCAGGATAATCCAGTGGACAAAGGGATTATCTTTGTCCTGGCGGGCTACAGTCCGTGGGGTTGCAGGGTGGACTGAGGCGGCCGAGCAAGCACACGTGCGTGCGTGCACAGACACTGTAAATTTTACATTTTCAGTTCTGCTGCTTTCATTGTGTGTTTGCTTGTTGTTAATACGCTGCTTTAAATATTTTCTACTTTGTTCTGGAACTCAGTTAAGTAACTTGAAAATAGTCCGATCTTTAGAAGGCCTACTTTGAAGCTTTTTTTTCAGGGAGGTTCAGAACAGCCTTTCATTTAAGTTAGTTCGGCCCACTCAGCCGAGGACTCTACTTCATGCTCCCTGTGTTGGGAGATATGTCCATTCTTCCAGGAAGTGGTGTAAACTCTGGAGATCTTTCCTCTTGCTTCTTTTTTTCTTGTTCTGACTTTAGTCATTTTCTGCCATGCATGAGCGGATCTGGGCTCAGCTGAAGACTGGAGGGGAACTTTCCGGAGATTCGCAGCTCTCTTCATGTAGCCGTCGTCTCTCCACACCCTGTTCTGTGTATTCTAGCCTCTGGCTTCCCTGCACTCAGTCTTGTCTCTTCACCTCGGTGAGGCCACCAGGTCTTCGTAGGGTTCTCCCTTTAAGCTCTGCAGCCTGGCAGCTCTCTCCAGGATGGGTGGCGGGGCCACTTGTAGGGCTCATCTCGTTTGCCTCCCTCACTCAGGGACTCCCAAGTGCCTTCCTCCCTCTTTCCCTGTGTCTGGAAACACTGCTTCATATATTTTGTCCTATATTGTGGTTGTTTAGGGTATGAAGTAGAAATTCTGTCTTTATTCTTGAGAAATTACTTGGTGGTTGCTCATAGGTGATGAAAAGTAGCTGTTGCTGGGATATTTACAACGTAAATGACGAGTGGAAGCTTCAGCCCACGCGTAGGAGACAGGAAGAGGGGCTGCACCAAGCTCGGCAAAGCCCCACTGTGATCTGGACCATGGAGATCCTCCCTACTCGAGGTGTGTTATTTAACACCGGAGACCACTAATGGCTCATGTTGGACTCTTAAGTCCCATTAGTGACTTAAAATCAGCTCAGACAGGACCTATGTTTTCTCCTAATGAGAGTGATTCTTCCTTCCATAGAATCAGAGAAGAGGATGATTCCATGACAAGTGAAAACTGGAAAGGAAGGTTTGTGTGGAAGGAAGAGAGAAACTTTTTCTCTAGCAGGGAACTTCTCAGCTTATCTCCATGTTAACATCTGCATTCTCTATGTTGTCAGAACCTTCTGTTCTCTGTTGCTCTGATGGAAATTAAAAGAAAGGACCGATTCCACGCTTGAGATGGGTTGGTAAAGGTGAGTGGTGCTTCCCCTTGCCAATCTCCATTCCCACTGGCCTGAGGGTAACTCTGGCCCGGAGTTGCATGGAGGTGATTTGAGCTTCAAGGAGATACTAAAGATCATCACAGCTGGCAGCTCAGTGAGACTGGAGCAGGAGACGACATACAGATCTTCTAGTGAATCCTCGGAAGGAAGCAGCCCCGTGGCCTGCTAACAATTGTGTGTGTGCGCGCGCGTGCGCATGTTCAGTCACTCAGTTATGTTCGATTCTTCGCAACCTCATGAACTGTATGTAGCCCATCAGGCTCCTCTGTCCATGGAATTCTCCAGGCAAGAATACTGGAGCGGGTTGCCATTTCCTTCTCCAGGGGATCTTCCTGATCCAGGGAGCTCATGTCTCCTGCTTGGCAGGCAGATTTTTAACCACTGAGCCACCAGGGAAGCCCCTTTGAGGCCTATATGCCTGTACAAAACCGTTTGTCTCATCTGGGCCTCCACAGTAAACCCACTTATCTTCTTTCTCTTCATCTCTCTTCCTCTGCCAGGAGCCACTGCAGGCTGTCTGGTGAATACTGCTCTTCTCACACCCTCTCACTGCTCTTCTTTTTCTGTTTTTCTCAGTCTGTCTTCTATTGGGTTATTTCACTTGTATCCACAGCACACTGCACTTAAAAGACTAACCTCACTCAGTCATGAACAGCCAATCAGAGAACTGCTTTACTTCTGGGTGTCAGCCTCCACAGCCAATCAGAGAGCTGCTTTCCTTCTACATGGCAGCTGGTCAACCACAACACGTTGGCTGTGAGTTTCAGAGCCTTGCTTCTCCTCTGAAATCTGGCCTTCACAGGGTGACCACCTTGTCCCAGATTCCCAGGATTCTGGTTTTAGCATTGAAATTCCTACATCCTGGGAAACTCCCCAGACCCCTACAAATGGAATGGTTGATCTCCCCAGTCCTGAAGCCAGTGCATGACTTCTTTGTTCCCAAGAGCTGGTTTTTAAGGCCATTCAAGGTTCAAGTCCATCTGAGCAACTTAAGGGTGGAAGTGGCTAGTTACCAGATGAACTAAGATTTACTATGGTGGAGCTTATTATCAAATCTTTATCCAGTTAAATCTATATCATTTATTTTAAATGGTAAAATTATCATGTTCAGTAAATGTGTCAGTCAAAAACACATGTAGAGTAGCGTATGTTTGCCTAAGGCAAATAAAATGAAATTCTGTAACTGCTAGTCTTAGTTCTTAAGGAGTATGGGAAGATAATCTTATACTGTGGATTATCATTACTTATGCAGGCTTTAGTAAAAATTGTAAATACATATGTATATATATATACACACACAAAGCTTCCCTGATGGCTTAGCAGGTAAAGATCTGCCTACAATGCAGGAGACATGGGAGATGTGGGCTCAATCCCTGTGTCAGGAAGATCCTCTGGAGGAGGAAAAGGACAACCCACTTCAGTATTCTTGCCTGAAAAATCCCATGGTTAGAGGAGCCTGGTGGGCTACAATCCAAAGGGCTGCAAAGAGTCCGACATGACTGAGTGGCCTAGCATGCACACACATGTACTTTGTATTTGAAAAAGACATTTACTTACTGATCGCTCGCAATCCATGTGCTCTGAATTGATTTTCCAATGCCAGAGATGGATTTTGGTGCTCCATCCACATTCCTTGGGGCCAAAGATAGACATCTAGTTAAGGAATGCTGTGGGAGGCAGGGTGATGCTCACATAAAGCCCAGAAGTGGAGTCTGCACGGACAGCAGAGGCCTCTGAAGGGCACTAAGAAAGAGAAATTCCACCATCTGTGAGTCATCACTCTGAGTTTATTATTACTATGTCCCTGTGCATTGATTAAAAATGCATATACTCTCAGTAGGGGTACACATCTTGGTGTGAATGGATTTATCAACTCATTTTCTTTCCTAACAGGAGAAACAGAAGAGCGCCAAAGCTCTGGATCATAAGGAGGAAAAACTGGAGGAAGGGAGGGAAAGAGAAGTGGAGTATGACATTGAATTCTAGGCAAAATATTTATTGGGTTGGCCAAAAAGTTTGGTCGGATTTTCCTGTAATATCTTACAGGTCAACCTAATAGTTAAAAGAATTGGTAGAAGGGATATGGGTAGATCTTACATCATTCAGGATTCAGTAAGGAAAATCTGAATATTTTACATAGAGAGAACTTAATTCAGGGATGGAAGATCAAAGGAGTCAAATGGGGTTCAGGGTGGAAACTCAGAGATGAAGAAAGGCAGAAAGTCAGTACAGCTTCTGGGCTGCAAAGACAAAGGGAGAAGATGAATTCCTGGGTCCCTGGCATAACCAGGCAGAAGCTGGTATCATGTGGGCATGTCTGCCAGGAGGTGAAGCCATGGAAGAGGCTCAGCTATTGCTGCAGACTCAGCCAGGCAGAGATGGGGGAGAGAGGGAAAGAACAGGATGACTCTCTCCTGCCTTCAGATTCACTGATGCTTCTTGTTGGCTGCACTCACCCTGAGCCTGGCAGACAAATACAAAGTGGGGTGGGGTGGGGGGCTGTCTCTTATACACATCTGAAATTATAAATTTTTTTTAAAAAGTGCTTTTGACAGGTAGGAGGTGGTAGAAATGGGTGAAGGTGGTCAAAAGGTACAAACTTTCAGTTACTAGATAAGTAAGTTCTGGGGAGGTAATGTACCACGTGGTGACTAGAGTTAATAATACTGTATTATATACTTGAAAGTTGCTAAATGACTGGAGATTAATCTCATCACAAGAAAAAAAATTGTAACTTTGTGAAGTTACAGATGTTCACTAAACTTGTGTCGATCAGCTCACAATATATATATATCAAATCATTATGTTGTATATTTTCAACTCATAAATGTTGCATGTCAATTATATCTCAATAAAGGTGGAAAAAAAGTGCAAAAAAGAGCCTCTAGTAGTTTCCCATTTTATACAAGAGGGCAAGCAAATACACAACTTTTTTCTTGCCTTGTTTATAATGCAAGGCAAGACAAAAGGCTAAAATGAGTTTTCCCTGTGGCCATCAGAAAAACTAGGTGATTGAGCTAAATGATTAACAAAAAGAAAGAGATGCCAAAACATAGTTCATAATTTGTGAGCACTTTCTAAGTTGGTGAGTTATGGTAAGACTGAGGAAAGGAGAGACTTGCTAAAACTAATTGGTGAGATTCTTTAACACCAGAACACATCAGATTCTCTGACTCAAATTCCATCTCTCACTACATTAAGCCCAAGTTCCTTTTCCGCACAGAGGGCTCTCTGTGACCTGGTCTCAATTCCAGGTTTGTCTCATCGTCTACCATTTCAAATATTACTCTCCAAGAACTTCAAAATTCAAATTTTAATTTCCAGGCACTTCAAATATTAATCTCCAATAACTCCAGACTTCCGGTCCATCTCAGCTTTTACCATGTTCAGTGGTGCTCGTTGAATTAATGACTATTTCATGCCTCTAGCTCTTTATCTGTTTCTTTCTATAAGAGCTTTGGTTTAGACAGTAAAGAATCCAGCTGCAATGCAAGAGACCCAGATTCTATCTCTGGGTTGGGAAGATCCCCTGGAGATGGGAATGGCAACCCTCTCCAGTATTCTTGCCTGGAGAATTCCATGGACAGAAGACTCTGGCAGGCTACAGTCCATGGGGTCGCAAAGAGTTGGACATAACTGAGCAACTAACACTTCTCTAAGAGCAGCCTTCTGTCTTCATTTGACAAGTGTGAAATGCTTATCTCTGCTTATCCTGAAAGAAATCACTTGGTTATTTTTCCTCTGTGGAGGCCTCACTGAACTTCCAGCTGGATTTAGTCTTCTTTCCATGTGCAGTAGTCATATTCTCTCTCATATAAGCATTCACCACACGTTAGATATTATCTGTATGTCTATCTCTGTTACTGGACAAAGCTCCCTGAGGCCAGGGACCCTGTCTTACTCATTTCTGAGCCTCAACGGAGGTCCCAGTCCAGGCTAACCTGCACCAAACCTAGCTGTGACTAGTGTTAGTTATCGCCACCCCAAATTCCTCTCCACTCCTCTTCCCTAACAATACCCTACAAGTAGGAGTATAACCAGGAGTGTGCTCTAATCTGCTCAAGCCACCAGAATATTCTTTCTCTCCCACTTGGAGTGATTGATCTAAGCCAGTCCTGTTCTTTATCTGTTTCTTTCTATAAGAGCTATAACCAATCAGAGTGAATGTGAGGACTCTCACTTGAAACTCTAGGGTAAACACTAAAACTTTATCCTTACTTAGATGTGGAGGAGAGCCAAGGAGCTTCTGGAGCATCAAACCACCATTTAACCCTCACTGCTCAATTGCTACCCCATCTGAGTCTGGGCAGTCGGACTGCTTCCAAGGGAAGAACTCTGCCCACCATCCCAGACCCAGACACTTGCTAAGATTTGTCATATGGTAGGACTTGCCCTGTCAGTGTGGATCCCTGCTTGGTATCTTTTCATCCTGTAATCCTATCTACCCCACAAAATGAGGGCATCCCTGCCTAAGAGGCAAAAACTACTGAACAAACTTCTGCTCCCACAAAGGTAGACTCCTCTCTAGATTTAAAAATTACCAAATAACAATAAGGATTCAGTGGAAAAGTAGGGACTCTAGATGGTAACGTAAGACCCAGAATCTGGTGGGGATACACACACACACACACACTTGATTTCATGTAGAGGAAACAGGTACTGGAGTTTGAGGAGGGCAGAGGAGTAGGGTGAGCCTTTAGCATTCTGGAAGTGAGACTTGGAAACCTCGGTCAAGGGCATATCTGCCCAGTAGCTTTGAACACTGCGGTTACCTCCCTCCATGTTTTTGAACTAAACATACTGGAGATTTCCTCCAGTGCAAATAACTCAGGTGAGTCTCTAGTCCTAGCTGACATTTTCCCACCAAGTAAGTTTTGACCTGAAAAAGCCCAGGGGTCTGGTAGTGTCATAAGTAATAGTGATGGCAGTAAGCACATCTACTTACATAGCACTTACTATGTGCTTGGTCTTTTTCTTAAATTAACTCATTTAATCCCCACCGCAACATTTTGACTCGTACTTTATTATCATCACTATTTTATAATTATATTTCAACAAAAACACTTACTTCAAAATATACTGGGCAGCCACATACACCATATCAACAGTTGCCCTATTGCCATCCCCTCTGCTAAAGGATTGAGCAAATGAATTCTTTTGTCTGCATATATTTCCTGTTCAAAACCTTCAGTGGTTCCCTGTAAACTGGAGAATGATATTAATATCTAAGTTCTTTAAACTGCCCTGCAAGTCTTTCTAGTCCAATCTGTGTCCAGCAGACTGTCCTCACCTGCCCTAACCCCTAGGATTGGCCCTGCTCTCATCTGGAAAACTGTACCATCTGGGAAAACTGATCTTTTCTGCAGCCCAACTAAGCCCTACCTCTGCTCTGAGGCCCCACTCTAACCCTCCCCTCCCCCAGCCTCCTCTGAACTCGCATGGCAATTAGAATTGGTAAGGTGCCCTGGACAACCAGTATGTATTTCAGGAGACAGCTCTTGAAATATTACTTATTTTGGTGGACAATTCCCATTACATTTTATCTTACTAGTCAGATTGTGAACTTCTTGAAGAGCGATCATGACTGATAATAGATCTATTTTCCCTCCAAGGTGGTACACAGGGACCCACCCTGGCAGTGTTCGGTAACTTTTAGACGGATTCCAGGAGGGGAGAAAAAAACCCTCATGTTTAAAGTTCAAAGTTCAGATCCCAACTCTTTGCCACTTTCTGGCTGAGTGAATAACTCAGGGGAGTTGTGCAACTGCTCAGGACCCTAGGCCTTCCTTTAAAGAGTAGTTAATGAACACTTACATCGCTTAGCCTTGCATACAAATGTGCTGTGCATTTTAGCTATAGTTAGTGTTTTTGTTCTCGTTTTTTAACTCTAGGCACTTTTAAAAGTTCACCCGAAACCACAGGTCATAGACCATAAAGAAGATGACGCACATGACTTAGGCCATGGGAGAGGAAGAGTTTTGCTAGGGAAAGATTCAAGGGCGAAGAAAGGTGACTTGAAGTAGCCTGTATTCACATCTCTCCTGTGGGCTCTGGGCTGTATATTGAACAATATTATAAATCTCATCCCGCCTTCCAACTTTCAGAATTTATGTAGGAATTCAATTGTCCAAATAATAATATAATTTATAGGGTTTGGTTTACTTCAGGCTTTACTTTTTTCCAGGCTTAGCTGTGGTCCATCCACAGCAGCATGAAAATTAGAAGGCCCTTTTAGCAGAGGATAAATGTCACCACTGAAGCCATTTTTTAAAATGATCGATGGGCAAATCCTATTTTTACCAGAGACCAGAGCATATGTAATTTGAACTGAAGAAGACAAGCCAGGATGAGACACATCAGTAAGGATCTGGGAAGTGAAAAGCAAGAAAAAAAGCTCCCTGAAAATGTTATCTGAGAGAGGCAAAGCACAATGGAGCCTCTTAACGCTCAAAACATTGCATGTTTGAGGCAGTATTGTTTTATATCAGCACTGGAATATGTCATAATACTGTTAGGCATAATATCAACCATCAAAAATATCAGAGTTCAAATCCTGGCTCTCCCACTCATCAAAGGTAAGACTTCGGGGAACTCTATGAACTGGCACTCCAGAATCCAGTGGAAATTTGTTCATTGATTTCCATGTCTGTCATTAGGGACGATAATGATAACGAACTGACCTCAAAGGGTTGTTGTATTAATACATGTACATTTTTAACACAGTTCTAGGGACATAGTATGTACTCATTAGTTAGCTATTATTATTCTACCCACTTAATAATTCTATTGTTTTAATACCACAAGCCCTGGTGTTAGCCAAAATGCCAAGAAAAGCAGAAGTCTCAATTATTTAACAGCTTCCTTCCTTCCTCTCATTCATTTATTTCTCACCAAGTTTCTGGTCATGGACAATAAAGCATTTCCTATGGGATAGAGGCATTTGGATTTCCTTTGCTGGAGGCAAGCTGGATTTCCCAGGAAGGACCATCTGGCATTGCCCCTGGCTAGACTTTGGAGCCAAGTAACATTGCCTGGCAGTGGGCACAGGAATACATTTCATTTCCTCCTGTTGGATTCAATAGTCATATTTTGTTCAAATTATAGCTCTGTTCTTCTTTAGTGCTAGGATCGACTGTGAAAATTAGGCCTGAAATGCACATTCATTTTCTAAAATTGTGCTGTTCTGTGTAACAGCAGTCTCTAGGTCTTAACTAAGTCTATAAATTCTGTGATGTTTCTATTAAGAAGTCAATGTGAACCAGATAGATTAGAAAGGAAACCTCCGAAATCCATATATCCTGGGCTGGGGGAAAGAGAAAACTTCAGAAGACACAAGCCTGAGAGTTCTTACAATGAGTTATATATGCATTTTCATTTACTTTTGTCTTTGTTTGCATGAGTTGTGTGAAGTTAACTGTCAATGTGTTTATTTATATGACTCATGATATTGCAGTTGCTGATATCTACTGCTGCAATTATTATTTATGGCAAAATTAGCTCCTGTTGGTAAGTGCACTAAGTTTTCACTCAAAGAGTACATCCATGTTTGGGCTATTTTAATCTCAAATACAAATTGGCAAGCACAGTAATTGTGGAAGAGAACAAGGAAGCTGGATCATAAATTGTCTTTATGGAAGACAAAATATTCTGGGAATACTTAGAACCTTATTTCTAAATAATATCTGATACAAACTATTATATATATACATATATATATATATATAAATAGAATGGATAAAAACCAGGTGGTCCCATTGTATAGCATAGATAACTATATTAAATATCCGATGATAAACCATAACAGAAAAAAATATGAAAAAGAATGTATGTATAACTGAACTATTTTGCTGTACAGTAGAAATTAACACATTGTACATCATGAGAAACGCTGGACTGGAAGAAACACAAGCTGGAATCAAGATTGCCAGGAGAAATATCAATAACCTCAGATATGCAGATGATACCACCCTTACGGCAGAAAGTGAAGAGGAACTAAAAAGCCTCTTGATGAAAGTGAAACAGGAGAGTGAAAAAGTTGGCTTTAATCCAGAAAATAAAGATCATGGCATCCGGTCCCATCACTTCGTGGGAAATAGATGGGGAAACAGTGTCAGACTTTATTTTGGGGGGCTCCAAAATCACTGCAGATGGGGACTGCAGCCATGGAATTAAAAGATGCTTACT
>SJYX01011597.1:301525-372416 GCA_006410675.1 Oreotragus oreotragus
AGAGATGGGAATACCAGACCACCTGACTTGCCTCTTGAGAAATCTGTATGCAGGTCAGGAAGCAACAGTTAGAACTGGACATGGAACAACAGACTGGTTCCAAATAGGAAAAGGAGTACGTCAAGGCTGTATATTGTCACCTGCTTATTTAACTGATGATGTTACACATCCCTTAATGTGTTTATTTCCCATTCATTTGTCTTCTCTGGTAACAGGTCAGTTCAAATCTGTTGCCCATTCATGGACTAAACTGTTTACTTACTGATGAGTTTTGAGAATTCGTGCACTGATAAGGAGGAAGCAGCAATATGATTGATTGCTTTACTGTAGCCTAGCGTAACTGACTGGAGAAGGCAATGGCACCCCACTCCAGTACTCTTGCCTGGAAAATCCCATGGACGGAGGAGCCTGGTAGGCTGCAATCCATGGGGTCACTAAGTTGGACACGACTGAGCGATTTCACTTTCATGCACTGGAGAAGGCAATGGCAACCCACTCCAGTGTTCTTGCCTGGAGAATCTCAGGGACAGGGGAGCTTGGTGGGCTGCCATCTATGGGGTCACACAGAGTCGGACACGACTGAAGCGACTTAGCAGAAGCAGCAGCAGTGTAACTGACAGAATTGCTTCACAGTAGCCTAGTCTATACACTAATGAATGAATCATTTCAAAAACTTCATGACATTACAGTCATATTCGTAATATAGTATTGGAAACACTGCTACACCAACACACACACACGTGTTTAAAAATCTAAATGTAAGACCTGAAACCACACAAGTTCTAGAAGAGAACATAGGCATAACACTTTTTGATATAAATCATAGTAATTTATTTTAGATCTGTCTCCTAAGGCGAAAGAAACAAAAGCAAAAATAAACAAATAGGATCTAATTAAACCTAAATCTTTTTAAAGAAAAGAACATTATCAACAAAATAAAAAGACAATCTATTGACTGGAAGAAAATATCTGCAAATGATACGACCAATAAGGGGTTAATATCCAAAATATATAAACAGCTCATATGAGTGAAATTCACTCAGTCTTGTGTGACTCTTTGTGACTCCATGGACTATACAGTCCATGGAATTTTCCAGGCCAGAATATTGGTGTGGATAGCCATTCCCTTCTGCAGGGGATCTTCCCAACCCATGGATCGAACCCAGGTCTCCAGGCCAGAATACTGGAGTGAGTAGCCTTTCCCTTCTCCAGGGGATCTTCCCAATTCAGGGATCAAACCCAGGTCTCCTGCACTGCAGGCGATTCTTTACCAGCTAAGCCACAAAGGAAGCCCAACAATACTGGAGTGGGTAGCCTAACCCTTCTCCAGCGGATCTTCCTGACCCAGGGATGGAACCTGCCTGCATTGCAGGCAGATTCTTTACCAAGTGAGCTATCAAGGAAACCCATAAACAGCTTATACAACTCAATATTTTAACAAAAAATTTTTAAATGGGCAGATGATCTGAGTCAACATTTTTTCAAAGATGACATACAGATGGCCAACAGGGACATGAAAACATGCTCAACATTTCTAATTGAAAATATGCTCAACATTGCTAATCGTCAGAGAATGCAAATCAAACCCACAATGAGAATCACCTCACACCTGTCAGAATGAGTATCATCAAAGTCTACAAATAACAAGTGTTGGAAAGGAAATAGAGAAAAGGGAACCCTACTGTACTGTTGGTGGGAATGGAAATTGGTGCAGAGATCAAACCAGTCAATCCTAGCAGAAATCAACCCTCTTTATTGAAAGGACTGATGCTGAAGCTGAAGTTCCAATACTTGGGCCACTTGATCTAAAGAGTCAACTCACTGGAAAAGACCTTGACACTGGGAAAGCTTGATGGTAGGAGGAAAAGGGGGCAACAGAGGATGAGACAGTTGGATGGTATCACTGACTCAATGGATGTGAGTCTGAAAAAACTCTGGGAGATAGGGAAGAAGAGGGAAGCCCAGAGAGCTGCAGTCCACAGGGTTGCAGAAAGTCAAACGTGACTTAGCAACTGAACAACAACTGTGTAGAACAGTGTGGCGTTTCTTCAAGAAACTAAAAACAGAACTACCATATGACCCAGTAATTCTCCTGGGAATGTATCTGTAGAAAATGAAAACACTAGCTATACAAAAGGGCTACACGCACCCCAACTTTCATTGCAGCATTGTTCACAATAGCCAAGATTTGGAAGCAACCTAAGTGTTCTCCAGCAGATGAACATATGAAGAAGATGTGGCATTTATATAAAACTGAATACTACTCAGTCACAAAAATGGATGAAATTCTGCCATTTGCAACAATGTGGATGGACCTGGAGAGTATTATGCTTAGTAAAATAAGTCATAGAAAGATAATACTCTGTTAAGCAGACACATTACTTTGCCAACAAAGGTTCATCTAGTCAGTTCAGTTCAGTTCAGTCGCTCAGTCGTGTCCGACTCTTTGCGACCCCATGAATCGCAGCATGCCAGGCCTCCCTGTCCATCACCAACTCCGGAGTTCACCCAGACTCATGTCCATCGAGTCCGTGATGCCATCCAGCCATCTCATCCTCGGTCATCCCCTTCTCCTCCTGCCCCCAATGCCTCCCAGCATCAGAGTCTTTTCCAATGAGTCAACTCTTCTCATGAGGTGGCCAAAGTACTGGAGTTTCAGCTTTAGCATCATTCCTTCCAGAAATCCCAGGGTTGATCTCCTTCAGAATGGACTGGTTGGATCTCCTTGCAGTCCAAGGGACTCTCAAGAGTCTTCTCCAACACCACAGTTCAAAAGCATCAATTCTTCGGCGCTCAGCTTTCTTCACAGTCCAACTTTCACATCCATACATGACCACAGGAAAAACCATAGCCTTGACTAGGCGGACCTTAGTCGGCAAAGTAATGTCTCTGCTTTTGAATATACTATCCAGGTTGGTCATAACTTTTCTTCCAAGGAGTAAGCGTCTTCTAATTTCATGGCTGCAGTCACCATCTGCAGTGATTTTGGAGCCCNTTTCACATCCATACATGACCACAGGAAAAACCATAGCCTTGACTAGGCGGACCTTAGTCGGCAAAGTAATGTCTCTGCTTTTGAATATACTATCCAGGTTGGTCATAACTTTTCTTCCAAGGAGTAAGCGTCTTTTAATTCTCAAAACTCATCTAGTCAAGGCTATGGTTTTTCCAGTGCTCATGTATGAATGTGAGAGTTGGACTATATAAAGAAAGCTGAGCATTGAAGAATTGATGCTTTTGAACTGTGGTGCTGGAGAAGACTCTTGAGAGTCCCTTGGACAGCAAGGAGATCCAACCAGTCCATTCTAAAGGAGTTCAGTCCTCGGTGTTCATTGGAAGGAATGATGCTAAAGCTGAAACTCCAGTACTTTAGCCATCTCATGCGAAGAGTTGACTCATTGGAAAAGACCCTGATGCTGGGAAGGACTGCAGGCAGGAGGAGAAGGCGACAACAGAGGATGAGATGGCTGGATCATTGACTCGATGGACATGGGTTTGAGTAGACTCCGGGAGTTGGTGACGAACAGGGTGGCCTGGCGTGCTGCGATTCATGGGGTCACGAAGATTCGGACATGACTGAGAGACTGAACTGAACTGAACCACTTACATGTGCAATTTAAAAAATAAAATGAATGAATATAATGAAACAGACTCACAGGTAACAGATATAGAGAACAAACCATTGGTCACCAGTAGGGATAGGAAAGGGGGGAGGATCAAGACAGGGGTTAAATGATACAAACTACTATATAAAAAATAAATAAGCAACAAAGGGTATTTTGTACAGAAAAGGGAAATAAATTATTTTGTAATAACTTTAAATGGAGTATAATCCATAAAAGTATTGAACCACTGTTATACACCTGAAAGTAATATAATATTATAAATCAACTGTACTTCGATTTACAAAAACACTTGGGATGATAGTCTGATATGCAGTTTCTTCAGTTATAAGAAAAAGAGAGGCATACTGAACAAAGCAAAGTTATAAAACAGGGAGAAAATCAACACATTATTAATTTTATATTAACTGTCACTCACCTTATGTCTAAGGAAGGATATGCTATCCACTTCAACACAAGTCTTGCACACAATGTTCTACACCATGAATACTTAGGCAGTGATGAGAACCATGATGACACAAAACCATCTCTTATGGTTCTTGTATAAGTTATTAGATTTTCACACAAAGATACACACACATATACAGCAGATAAATTTTCGTATGATAACCATATGGCACAGCAATTGTCTACTATTCACTAAGTGGAGGTGGATCAGCATAAAGGTCTTCATCCTTGTCATCATCACACTGAGTAGGCTGAGGACAAGGAGGAAGAGGACAGCTTTGTCTTGCTGTCTCGGGGGTGGTTGAGGCGGAGGAGGTGGAAAGGGAGGCAGGAAAGGCAAGCACCTTCAGTATAACATCAAAATGCATAATAATCTCTTCTGACTTTTTTGCTTTTTCACACTTCTAAAAACTGGTTCTATATGCTATCAATGCTTTCTCCACCATTTGCTTTTGTTCCAGTGTCCATATCCATAAAAGGTTCTGTGTTGTAAAGAAGTCAAAAGCAGTCTTAAATGACGGAGACTCTTCTGCCAGACTCTCTGTCAACTTATTTTCCGGCACTGCTTCTCCTACATCTTCTTTCTCACCTGGCTCTGGGTCAGAAGCTCTTGCCTCCGTCAAGCCATCTTCTGTCAGTTCCTCTAGTGTGGTATCCAGCAGCTTTTGAAGTTTTCCGAGACCTATATCTTGAAACCCTTCACCCACCCCACCCTACTTTTTTTTCCCCCATATCCATGATCTCTTTCACGATCTCCCTGTAAATTCTGTGAAATCCGGCCAACATCTGGATACCGTTTACTCCAACAGGAATTTATGGTTTGGGGCTTGAAGGCTTTCATGGCTTTTTCTAGAACTATGATGACATCTTCAATGATGTAATCATTTCAACAGTGTAATCATTGCAGACTTTCACGATGTTCTCTGTATCTGGGTACTTTCCCATCGCATTAACAATTCTTTCCGTAGAGCACCATGTGTAATGAGCCTTAAAGGTCCCTAGAAGTCCTTGATCTACAGGCTGAGTTAGAGATGTGTTTGGGAGCAAGTGGGTCACTTTGATGCCTTCAATGTTGAATTCATGGGGTTCTGGGTGGCCAGGGACATTTTCCAATATCAAAAGAACTTTAAAAAGCAGTTCCTTTCTGGTAAGGTACTTTCTGACTTCAGAGACAGAACATTGTTGGCATCAATCCCCAAAAAAGGTTCTCATTGTTTAGGCCTTCTTGTGCAACCTAAAGACAGACGGCTGGTGCTTATCTTTCCCCATTAAGGTCCAGGGATTAGCAGCTTTATAGCTAAGGGCTGTTTTGGATAAAACTGGTTATATTTTCACAAAATAGTAGTTAGCCTATCTCTTCCTGCTTAAATCTTGGTGCATGTTTCTATTCCTTACTAATAAGTGTTCTTGTTGGCATTTTTTTGCCCCCCAGAATAAGGCAGTTTCATCTGTATTAAAAACCTGTTCAGGCAGATATACTTTCTCCTTAATGATTTTCATAATGGCATCTGGTAACTCGTCTGCTGCCTCTTGGCAACAGAAGCTGCTTCTCCTGTTACTTGATAATTTTTAAGCCACACCTCTGTAACTCAAACTATCTTTTTCTGGTATTAAAGTCTCTAGCTTTAGATCCTTTACGTTCCTTTTAAGTTGGCATAGATTTTCTCCACTTTTTCTCAAATCATATTAAGAGTCTATAGGTATGCCTTTTTAATAGCAATTCTGAACCCACATAAAAGCTACATTTTCAATACAAGCTAAAAAGGTATTTTGCAAAAAGTGCAAGGATTTTGTGTCTGCTGGCATAGCTACAGCAATAGCTTCATGAATTTCCTTTTTTTTTTTTTTTTTACAATAGCCTTTACCCTAAATTCATTTACCTTGAAATGGTGGGCAACCACAGCTGCAGACCTTGATCTATATAGCACATATAAAGCAATTCAACTTTTCCATGACTTGTCTCTGCTTCCTGTGACTATTTCCAGCATCACTAGCAGCACTTTGTATGGGGCCCATGGTTTTTTTCAAGGTTTATGGTACTGCACTAAAAAAAGGTGAAAAACATGTAAGAATCATAAAAGATCACTTTTTACTGTGATACACAATTTACTGGAGAAACAAACTGCTCATGCAGAGATGATTAGCATCAGTGGCGCTCACTGCAATAGCAACAGGAGGTGGCTACAAAATTATTATAGTATATAGTACGTACCAAAGTTAATTGTATACAATTATGACTTAATACTGCAGTTCTGTTTATCTTTCATCTGCAAATGGTGCCAGGTATGGCCTGTGTTTGTATGCATAAATTTTGATAAATTTTAACTTTTGATAATAGATTTGTGTATATTTTATGGTAATAAATGATAAAATAGACTAGTGTCTACATATATTTTTCACATGGATGATATCCCTATCATTTTTCTTACTCTTTCGATATTTCTGGGCTATTTGATTTCCATAAGTTTTTTCAAACTGTCACAAATCTCCAAAAAAAATTTCCAACATATTTATTAAAAACATCCTCATGTAAATGGATCCCCTCTGTTTAAAGTTATATTTTCTGACCACAGTGAGAAAAACCCTCAAGTGAAAGTCAATCAGTTGTGTCCAACTCTTTGTGACCCCCTGGAATTCTCCAGGCCAAACACCGGAGTGGGTAGCTTCCCCTTCTCCAGGGGATCTTCCCATCCCCAGGACTGAACCCAGGTCTCCTGCGTTGCAGGCAGATTCTTTACCATCCGAGCCACCAGGGAAGCCCACGAATCCTGAGGTGGGTAGCCTATCCCTTCTCCAGTGGATCTTCCCAGCTCAGGAACTGAACTGGGATCTCTTGCATTGCAGGCGATTCTTTACCAGCTGAGCTACCGGGAAAGCCCCGAGAAACCCTCAAAATGAGTAACAAAAGCAGATGTTGAAGGCTGCCTCAATCAATATGATTTCAACTCATCTGTAGTATTTCTTCAGAGCTGGAACGTCAAAGGTCAAAGAGATTTCTCCCTCGAAGCTAAGGTTCTGTGTGGGATTTACCTGTTGCCAATAAGACACAGTTGTGTGAGACTTAGCAGAACTGATTTTGTAAAGTGAAGATCACATGCTTCCTCAGAGGTTCTGTCTTGGAATTTGGTTTCTCTGCAGTGGTCACAGTAGAATATCTGTGTGTGTATGTCAGTCGCTAAGTTGTGTCCAACTCTTGGCAACCCCGTGGACTGTAGCCTGCCAAGCTCCTCTGTCCATGGGATTTTCCAGGCAAAGAATACTGGAGTGGGTTGCAATTCCCTTCTCCAGAAGATCTTTCCAATCCAGGGATCGAACCCTGGTCTCCTGCATTGCAGGCAGACTCTTTACTGTTTGAAAAAACCAGGGAAGCCCCAGTAGAACATCTGGTGTCTAGTAATTAGCTTTGTGAATTGCAAAGGAAAGGTACTGCCAGCAACTAAGAACTTGGCCAAAACAATCCCAACTACTTGATGATTTTAAAAATGTCTCAATCTTATAGACCAAAGAAGAAATAAAAACTGAAATTATATCATGCTTGGAAGTTAACGACAATGAAAATATCAAAATTTATGGGATGGTACTCAAAAGTGTGTTTAGAGGAAAATTCGTAGCTTTAAAATGTTAACATACAAATATCATTAAATATGAGGACTTTGGGGTCAAACTGCCTTGGTTTGAATACTGACTCTTGAACTCAGTGCTCAGAACTCAGTCATGTATGATTATGGGCAAATTATTCGGTTTCCCGCTAAGCCTGTATTCCTTTATCTGAAAAAAATGGAGATATTATCTCAGAGAGTTGTTAGAAGATTAAACAGGAAATACACAAAGCAACTGAGAATGCACACACACAGATCTAAAGCCCTCAGCTCAGTGCTTAGCATAATCACTCAAACAATATTAAATATTAGTATAAGAAATTAGCAAATGGATGTAAGTCTCTCTGGAGGAAAATAGAGAGCGGAGAGTAAATGGGGAGTTAGAAATTTTCTCAATGAAGGAAATTCCATATCTACCCTTCATTAGGGGTTTTCAGTAGGTTCCAGGACCATCACAACCCTATTCAAAGCAATGAAAGGATTTGGAACCTTGCCCCAGGGAAAAAATGCTTGAGGATTTCTTATAGAAACAACTTTTGTTTGAATCTCCTGAGAAGTTTTAGAACTATTTAGGGGACTATCCAAAATTAGATTGAATTAAGTCTCCCCAAGTATATTCATAAAACATTCAATACCAGTATTAACATGATTTCTAACTTGGTATCTAGTCATTTCTATCAGTCATACTCAAACATCAAGCATGTCATTTGTAACTACTTGATACTGATCAGCTATGTTACAGCTTATAGAGCTCTTTCTTATGCATTTCTAATTGACTCTTAGAACAATCCTATGAACAAGCTAAGCAAGTCACTTGTTACTATTCCAACTAAAATTTTACAAAGGAGAAAACAGAGTTTCAGAGACATTTTATATGATTTGTTTGAAGACACTAAATGGCAGGACATAGAAATTTAGAACTCAGTTAAGAACCAAAAAGTACTAGACTCAGTTCAATATTTTCCTTTTTTTTTTATCCAGAAGTAGTACCTTTAGGCTGCCTGCTAAAGTTATGGTATTTAGGAGGGTTTTTATTTACTAAGAAGAAAACACTGTTTCATCAGGATTTCTTTCTACAACCCTTTCAACACAGATCTAATCCTAAATACCTTAAGAGTATAAGGATCTGCCATTATCATTAGTACAGTTATTCCCAATATATCTAGTTTTATTCCATTCCCAAGAACTGTAAAAATCTTTTCCTGTTCATTCTATATAACAATATTAACTCTGGATTCATCATTTAAATATCATAACTCTTCATGAGCACACTTACATTTCATTCAATTCAGTTCAGTTCAGTCGCTCAGTCATGTCCGACTCTTTGCGATCCCATGAATCGCAGCACGCCAGGCCTCCCTGTCCATCACCAACTCCCAGAGTACATTTCATTGCTTATATATATATATATTCTCACAGAGGCGCATGCTCAGTTGCTCAGTTGTGTCTGACTCTGTAACCCCATGGACTACACCAGGCCAGGCTTCCCTGTCCTTCACTATCTCCCAGAGTTTGCTCAAACTCATGTCCATCGTGTGGATGATGTCACCCAATCACCTCCTCTGTCGCATCTTGAGCTCAATCTTTCCCAGCATCAGGGTCTTTTCCAATGAGCTGGCTTGTGCTATACCGGAGGTCCTTTTTTCTGTCTTATATATAGTAGCTTATATCCGCTAATCCCAAACTCCTGGTTTATCCGTCCCCAACCCTCTTTCCCCTTTGGTAACCATACGTTTCTCTTCTCTGTCTGTGAGTCTGTTTCTGTTTTGTAAATACGTTCATTAGTGTCATATTTAGGTTCCACTTATAAGGGATATTATGTAGTATTCCCAAGCAGATATTTTTTAATCTTTCCTTTAGTTATGGTCTCCCTTTCCACTTTAAGATATTACTGAATCTATAAACAGATCATGCAAAATGTTCTTTAACTCAGACATTTCCCTAATTCCAGTAGGTAGGTGTGTTGGAATACGCCTCCTATCAAGTTCAATTAGGGAAGTTCCCTGTTTCTAGAAGGCTGATTTTCAGCGTATCCACATATTGCACAAACTTCCAGCACTCTCATGAAGTCAGATTAATCACTGGTACTGGTGTTCAGAGCTGCTGCCAAGCTCACAGTCAAGTGAAGCTGGATAAAGTGAAGCTGCCCTCTGGACAGAACACACTAAACAGGGTAGAAGCTTGATCTTGGGGTTGCTACTTCCCAAGCAAATCAGCTGTTCAGGAGGTGGCCCAAGACAAAAGCTACCCACAGGAACAACTATGATAAACTGAACCAATCAAGTCTGCCTTCTTAGGACATCTGAAATCAAAAGGAATTAACAAATTGGTAGTGGGACAGAAATGGAGACCCCTGGAGAGAGGTCAGTAAGTTTAAGTGATAAAAATGCAGAGGCCAGAAAACAGAGGGAAATGATGGAAAGTCAGTAATGGTAGAAGCAAGCAAAAAATAAGACCAAGAGAAGCTGATTCACTACAATGGTGGAACAGCTGCCACATCAGTTCAGTTCAGTTGCTCAGTCGTGTCCGACTCTTTGTGACCCCATGGACTGCAGCACGCCAGGCTTCCCTGTCCATCACCAACTCCTGGAGCCTACTCAAACTCATGTCCATCGCATCGGTGATGCCATACCACCATCTCATCCTCTGTCATCCCCTTCTCCTTCTATCTTCATCTTTCCCAGCATCAGGGTCTTTTCAAATGAGTCAGTTCTTTGCATCAGGTGGCCAAGGTATTGGAGTGTCAGCTTCAGCATCAGTCCTTCCAATGAATATTCAGGACTGATTTCCTTTAGAATGGACTGGTTGGATCTCCTTGCAGTCCAAGGGACTCTCAAGAATCTTCTCCAACATCACAATTCAAAAGCATCAATCCTTTGGTGCTCAGCTTTCTTTATAGTCCAACTCTCACATCCATACATGACTACTGGAAAAACCACAGCTTTGACTAGATGGACCTTTGTTGGCAAAGTAATATCTCTGCTTTTTAATATGCTGTCTAGGTTGGTCATAACTTTTCTTCCAAGGAGTAAGCGTCTTTTAATTTTATGGCTGCAATCACCATCTGCAGTGATTTTGGAGCCCGAAAAAATAGTCTGTCATTGTTTCCATTGTTTTCCCATCTATTTGCCATGAGGTGATGGGACCAGATGCCATGATCTTAGTTTTCTGAATGTTGAGTTTTAAGCCAACTTTTTCACTCTCCTCTTTCACTTTCATCAATTGGCTCTTTAGTTCTTCTTTGCTTTCTGCCATAAGGGTAGTGTCATCTGCATATCTGAGGTTATTGATATTTCTCCCAGCAATACTGATTCCAGCTTGTGTTTCATCCAGCCTGGCATTTTGCATGATGTACTCTGGTGCTGCTGCTACTAAGTCACTTCAGTCGTGTCCGACTCTGTGTGATTCCATAGACAGCAGCCCACCAGGCTCCCCAGTCCCTGGGATTCTCCAGGCAAGAACACTGGAGTGGGTTGCCATTTCCTTCTCCAATGCATGAAAATTAAAAGTGAAAGTGAAGTCGCTCAGTCATGTCCGACTCTTCTCAACCCCATGGACTGCAGCCTACCAGGCTCGTCTGTCCATGGGATTTTCCAGGCAAGAGTTACTTACAAGTTAAATAAGCAGGGTGACAATACACAACCTTGATATACAAAAAAGAAACCTTGTTTGTGGTGAAATGACTAAACAACAGAAATAGAACTGTATATGCTGTATCCTGAAAATAATTCAAATTTCTCCTCTTCTACAAGTCCAAGCGAGGCTGCTGTTTCTGTCTTCCTTAACTTTCAATGTATCCTCTGGTATCTTTCTGTTCTTGCAACTTCGAATCTATCATATTAACTAAGTTTGCAATTATTCATTTAAACACAGATGAATGAATTTACGATAAACTGCTATTCTGAAGGAACAATTTCAGCTGAAAAAATATCTTAACTGTGGTTAGATATTTAGGTAACATTTTATTTCTTGTTTGGAGGCCAGTAGCTAAACTGAATATATATATAATAAGATGTCTTGCAATTGGCTACCTACACTCACCTGCCACTAATAAATATTTTTATATTTAAACAAGATGCCTTGAAGTCTCTGTTTTGTTTTTTTTTTTGTAAAAAAGTTAATATTTTCAGCTTGCTCCTTCCTTTAAGTAAGAAATTACATTTTCTCACAGCAAGAGAACACTAACTCTATAACTTTTTTACTCAAACCTCACTCCAAGGTTTCTATCTAACACAGGAGAGAATGTCCTGAGAGCTTCTAATACTGCAGGTTTGTTAAACCACTGCTGACCCACGTTAACTGACACAGGGACCTGTTTGCCCATTGCTTACAACGTGTGAGTTAACTTTGGGGTCCATTAACAATTCTTTTCAGACTAAGGTCATCTTGTTTTCTGTGCCTACAGAGAAAGAACATTTTGGAACTTAGCTTGTGTACTAATAATATCAAAGCTACTATTCACTAGAAAATTGTAGTGCTCAAGGTCACGAAGCAAGTTGATGCTTGGGAAGATTTTCATTATCTCCTTTCCTGAATATGCTCTACATTGGTTGGAATATTACTTAGAATATAAAAATAACATTATAGCAGAGAGCTAATGAATAGTTTGAGGCACCACTGCATACTCTTTATAGACACTCCTTTAAATCTCATAACACAAAGATGCAACTTCATGTGTTTCTTTTGCCTAATACTCTATTACAAAGAAATGCAAGGATTTTGGAAAAATCAAAGGCCCACCATTATTTGCAGAACTGACTTCTTATGAGTAAGAATTTGACGGCATTATGACCATGCTTCAATTCTTTAACTATCTGCATCAGGATCACTTATGACACTCATTTAAAAAATAAACTTTCCTCTTGGTACCTTCCACTCAATTTTGCTATGAACCAAAAACTCCTCTAAAAATAGTCTATTTTTAAAAATGAATATGAATGCAGACCTTACACTGTTCACAAAAACTACCTCAGAATGGATCACAGACCTACATGTAAAATAAGAAACTATAAATCTCTTTCAGGATAACAAAGGAGAATACCTAGATGACCTTGAGTATGGCAGTGACTTTTTAGATATAACACCAAAGGCATGATCCATGAATGAAATAAGTTGATAAGCTGGATTTCATCAAAATTAAAAAAAAACCACTTCTTTGCAAAAGACAATGTCAAGAAAATGAGAAAATAAGTCACAGATTGAGAAAAAAAATCTGCAAAAGACAAATCTGATAAAGGATTGTTATTAAAACTCTTCAAAGAATTCCTAAGACTCAACAATAAGAAAATGAACCTTCCAATTCAAAAAAGGGCAGAAGGCCTTTACAAACATCTCATCAAAGACATACATATGGTAAATAAGCAAAAGAAATGTATGCTATTAGTAATTACAAATTAAAACCACAATAAACTCTATACACTCATTTTGTGTGTGTGAGTGGCTTAGTCGTGGCTGACTCTTTACAACCCCATGGACTGCAGCCCACCAGGCTTCTCTGTCCATGAGATTTTCCAGACAAGGATACTGGAGCGGGCTGCCATTTTAGAACAGCCCCAATCCAACAAACCGAAAACGCCAAGCGCTGGCAAGCATGTGGAGCAACAGGTACTATTACTCAGTGCTGGTGAGAGGCAAAATGGCACAGTCACTGTGGAAGGGAGTCTGGCAGCTTTTTACAAAATTAAATATATGCTCACTCTCCTTGGTATTTATCCCAAACTGTGTCTGCACAAAAACCTGCACACAGATATGTATAGTAGCTTTATTCATAATTACCAAAACTTGGAAGCAATTACAATGTCCTTCAGAAGGTGAATGGATAAACTGCGATAAATACAGATGATGAAACATTACTCAGTGATAGAAATGTGCGCTATGAAGCCATGAAAAGACATGGAGGAAATAAATACATATTACTAAGTGAAAGGAGCCAATCTGAAAAGGCTACATACTGTGTGATACCAAGTAAACGACAAAGGTAATGAAAAAGGCAAAACTGTAAGTGGTTTCCACGTGTTAAGAGAAGAAAAAGGGATAAACGAACAGAGTATGGAGGATTTTTAGGGCAGTGGAACTATCTTATATGACAGAATAATGGTGGATGCATGCCATTAAACATTTGTCCAAATCCATAGAATGTATAACACCGAGAATGAACCCTAGTATATATACCATGGGCTTTGAATGACAATCAATGTGTCATTGATTGTAACAAATGTACTACTCTAGTGGAGAAGGCTGTACTTTATGGGCAGAGGGTATGTAAGAATTCTCTGTACTTTCTCTCCTCAACTTTGCTCTGAACCTAAAACTGCTCTAAAAATACAGTCTTAAAAAAAAAAAAAAGCTTCCTGGGGTTCCATGGCAAACCTGCTGAATCAGACTGAATGTTGGCAAAGGATTATGATCTAAGGAATGTGATTTTTAGCAAATTTCTTTGGAGACAAGACCACTAATCATGTAGGGAGAGGTAAGAAAAGGGAAGGGGAGAGAAAATGGGAAAGAAGAGATGAGGACAAAAATTAGTGTCAACTAATATTGCTGTGTACCAACCTCAGAGATTCAGATTCAGCAGAATTGAATGAGGCCTAGCAATCTGAAAATCTCCTCAGATGTTTCTGAAGCTACAATGAGGTGCCACCTCACACTGGTCAGAATAGCCATCAGTTAAGTCTACAAATAATGGTTGGAGAGGGTGTGGAGAAAAGGGAATGCTCTGCCACTGTTGGTGGGAATGTAAACTGGTGCAGCCACCACTGGATACCAGTAGAGAGGTTTGCTCAAAAAACTAAAAATAGACTTACCATATGATCCAGCAATCCCAGCTGCAGGCATATAACCAGACAAAAATGCAATCTAAAAAGGTGTATGCACTCTTGTGCTCACAGCAGTACTACTATTCACAATAGCCAAGACATGGAAGCAACCAAAATATCTATCAGCAGATGCATGGATCAAAAATATGCATATAAAATTGTGTGTATATATATGTCTATATATGTAAATACTTTCCTGCTGCCTCAGATGGTAAAGAATCCACCTGCAATGTGGGAGACCAAGGTTCGATCCCTGGGTTGGGAAGATCCCCTGGAGGAGGGCACGGCAACCCACTCCAGTATTCTTGCCTGGAGAATCCCCATGGACAGAGGAGCCTGGCAGGCTACAGTCCATGAGGTCACAAAGAGTTGGACATGATTGAGTGACTAAGCACAGCACATATATACACAATGGACTCTTAGTCATAAGGAAAAATGGTAAAGCGTCTGCCTACTAATGCAGGAGACATTAAGAGACGCGGGTTCGATCCCTAGGTCAGGAAGGTCACTTGGAGGGGAATAAGCCACTCCGGCATTCTTGCCTGGAGAATCCCATGGACAGAAGAGCCTGGCGGGCTACAGTCCACAAGGTCACACAGAGTTGGACATGACCGAAGCAACTTAGCAGGCAAAGAAGAATGAAATAATGCCATGTGCAATGTGAATGGACCTAGAGATTATTATACTAAGAGAAGTCAGAAAGACACAAATATCACGTTATCACTTATATGTGGAATCTAAAATACGACACAAATGAACAGAAACAGACTCACAGACATAGAGAACAGATCTGATGTTGCCAAAGTGGAGGGAGGGATAGGGAAAGAAAGGATTGGAGTTTGGAGTTAGCAGATGCAAACTATTATATATAGGATGGATAAACAACAAGGTCCTACTGCATAGCACAGGGAACTACATTCAATACTAACAGAAAAGAATATGAAAAAGAGCATATGTATATATATATATGTAACTGGATCACTTTGCTGTATAGCAGAAATTAACACTGTAAGTCAACTATACTTCAATAAAATTTTAAAAAATTAAAATAGAACAAAACCTCCTTAGGTGATTCTGATAGAAGGAGGGACATCCCTACATCCATGAAACAGTTTCATGGAAGTGAAGTTTTCTGGAAAAAAAGAAGCATGAGGCTGAAAAGGAAGCTAAAATCACACATAATATTTCTGATGAAGAAAATAAAAGGTTCTGAATGTTAACGAAGAAAAAGGATATAGTCAAAGGCAATGAAAGGATGATTTGAGCAAAGGACAAAGCAACTCGAGAAAAGGGTTCTTCATTCTGAGATTAATACTTCTACCAGAAGACAAGCCTGCAACATGTCTCATGATCATATAGCTGCACAACCTTCACCATGATTTCATGAAAACAAGGCAGATGACAAAGTTATCTTAGAGGATTTAGTCTCATAAATAGATTAGGTAGTGAAACTCTAACATGCCAGTTATCAGAGTAGTCATTTCTAAATGCCACAATCCCCTGGAGGAGGGCATGGCATCCCACTCCAGTATTCTTGCCTGGAGAATCCCATGGACAGAGGAGCCTGGCAGACTACAGTCCATAGGGTTGCAAAAAGTCAGGACTGACTGAAGCAATTTAGCACATGTGCATGCAAAGCATTTATTATGAACACGTAAAATTAATTAGCAAAACTTTCAGATAAAAATCAGTTCATACAATGGGTGTAAAAAATCAATTTTTAAAGATGACATCTATCAATTTTTAAAGATGACAAATGAATTGGCACCTAAAGCTAGGGTAACCATGAAATTTATTATTCAGAGCAGGACACTTTTTTGGGGACAGGGCTATGCCCTGTAGCTTGTGGGATCTTAGTTCCCCGACTAGGGGTTGAATCTGGACCCTCAGCACTGAAAGGGTGGAGCCTGACCACTGGACCACCAGGGAACTCCCAGATGATTCAGTCTGAACTCATGGCATAATTTTTCTCACAAAATTCCTACTTCTTTCCACTGAACAGGCTAAGAAACAATGACCAACCCAAAAGCACTGACACCTCTAACGCCCAAACTGTGGCCACCAGATGTCATTTATCACTCAACAGGGTCAGGACTCCTTTGAGAAAAAGTCTATTCCAGGTCTGCACAGAAAATGTACAAGATGAGACTGGAAATCTTGTCATCTCAGAAAGTGAGGAGTCTCCCAAAGATGAACAGGTTTGGGTACAACAGGACACTTTTGAGTGAGAGAGACTTTTAATAAGTGTACCAGGAAAACAGGTATAGACCAGGATGCCCCAGATTCACCCTAGGCAAACCAGAATGAATATCCCCCTAATGGCAATAGCTCTATGGACATTAATACAGTAACAATAATCATCTATCTTAACTTCAATGTTCCAAAGAACTGATGGTAATTACAAACTTAGAAACCACAGATCTAATCCAATTTCTTTTTTCTCCCTACCCATGTTCTTGGTGTGAAACATCAAATGGCACTTTTATAATTACGTGGCACAGCAGTAATTAATATTGATCTTGGAACTTGAGAAAGGTCAACATTAACTTGTAGACTGCATTAGATTCAATCTCGTTTTTCCTCTGGAATTCATGCAATGAGCACTGTTTCACCAGCTGCATTACCACTACCACCAAGATAACAAGCTCCACTTGGACAAATTTTCAGATGAAATTTTTATTTTTTCGTTTTAAGATTTAGGACACTTCTGTACAGATCTGGAATTCTTAGTGAAATAGTATCTTGATTATGAAGAGTCATTTCACTGGATTTCTAACATGAAAAGTTTTGGTTGTTCTTTTTTTTTTTTTTTTTTNATAGTAATTTCTAAATGCCACAATCCCCTGGAGGAGGGCATGGCATCCCACTCCAGTATTCTTGCCTGGAGAATCCCATGGACAGAGGAGCCTGGCAGACTACAGTCCATAGGGTTGCAAAAAGTCAGGACTGACTGAAGCAATTTAGCACATGTGCATGCAAAGCATTTATTATGAACATGTAAAATTAATTAGCAAAACTTTCAGATAAAAATCAGTTCATACAATGGGTGTAAAAAATCAATTTTTAAAGATGACATCTATCAATTTTTAAAGATGACAAAATCTATCAAGTTGGTGAGTGTGTCCATGAATTGGCACCTAAAGCTAGGGTAACCATGAAATTTATTATTCAGAGCAGGACACTTTTTTGGGGAGAGGGCTATGCCCTGTAGCTTGTGGGATCTTAGTTCCCCGACTAGGGATTGAATCTGGACCCTCGGCACTGAAAGGGTGGAGCCTGACCACTGGACCACCAGGGAACTCCCAGATGATTCAGTCTGAACTCATGGCATAATTTTTCTCACAAAATTCCTACTTCTTTCCACTGAACAGGCTAAGAAACAATGACCAACCCAAAAGCACTGACACCTCTAACGCCCAAACTGTGGCCACCAGATGTCATTTATCACTCAACAGGGTCAGGACTCCTTTGAGAAAAAGTCTATTCCAGGTCTGCACAGAAAATGTACAAGATGAGACTGGAAATCTTGTCATCTCAGAAAGTGAGGAGTCTCCCAAAGATGAACAGGTTTGGGTACAACAGGACACTTTTGAGTGAGAGAGACTTTTAATAAGTGTACCAGGAAAACAGGTATAGACCAGGATGCCCCAGATTCACCCTAGGCAAACCAGAATGAATATCCCCCTAATGGCAATAGCTCTATGGACATTAATACAGTAACAATAATCATCTATCTTAACTTCAATGTTCCAAAGAACTGATGGTAATTACAAACTTAGAAACCACAGATCTAATCCAATTTCTTTTTTCTCCCTACCCATGTTCTTGGTGTGAAACATCAAATGGCACTTTTATAATTACGTGGCACAGCAGTAATTAATATTGATCTTGGAACTTGAGAAAGGTCAACATTAACTTGTAGACTGCATTAGATTCAATCTCGTTTTTCCTCTGGAATTCATGCAATGAGCACTGTTTCACCAGCTGCATTACCACTACCACCAAGATAACAAGCTCCACTTGGACAAATTTTCAGATGAAATTTTTATTTTTTCGTTTTAAGATTTAGGACACTTCTGTACAGATCTGGAATTCTTAGTGAAATAGTATCTTGATTATGAAGAGTCATTTCACTGGATTTCTAACATGAAAAGTTTTGGTTGTTCTTTTTTTTTTTTTTTTTTGACTCTTGAAATACATTTTTATTATGAAAATTTGTAGATCAACCCACAGTAGAAATAGCAGCATGGAGGATCCTCACATGCCCATAATTCAGAGTCATTGGTTGTTCTTTTCAATAAATATTTGTTGGGGGTTCTATAGTATGCCGTGCTTTGTCTAAATGAAAGATTACACATAGGAGAGAGAGATCAAATGATTTGTCAGTCCAGTGAAAAATACCATTTAGTCACTCATAATCTATGAGACTCAGTTCAGTTCAGTCGCTCAGTCGTGTCCGACTCTTTGCGATCCCATGAATTGCAGCACGCCAGGCCTCCCTGTCCATCACCAACTCCTGCAATTCACCCAAACTCATGTCCATCGAGTGGATGATGCCATCCAGCCATCTCATCCTCTGTCATCCCCTTCTCCTCCTGCCCCCAATCCCTCCCAGCATCAGAGTCTTTTCCAATGAGTCAACTCTTCGCATGAGGTGGCCAAAGTACTGGAGTTTCAGCTTTAGCATCATTCCTTCCAAAGAAATCCCAGGGTTGATCTCCTTCAGAATGGACTGGTTGGATCTCCTTGCAGTCCAAGGGACTCTCAAGAGTCTTCTCCAACACCACAGTTCAAAAGCATCGATTCTTCGGCGCTCAGCTTTCTTCACAGTCCAACTTTCACATCCATACATGACCACAGGAAAAACCATAGCCTTGACTAGGCGGACCTTAGTCGGCAAAGTAATGTCTCTGCTTTTGAATATACTATCCAGGTTGGTCATAACTTTTCTTCCAAGGAGTAAGCGTCTTTTAATTTCATGGCTGCAGTCACCATCTGCAGTGATTTTGGAGCCCAAAAAAATAAAGTCTGACACTGTTTCCACTGTTTCCCCATCTATTTCCCATGAAGTGATGGGACCGGATGCCATGATCTTCGTTTTCTGAATGTTGAGCTTTAAGCCAACTTTTTCGCTCTCCTCCTTCACTTTCATCAAGAGGCTTTTTAGCTCCTCCTCACTTTCTGCCATAAGGGTGGTGTCATCAGCATATCTGAGGTTATTGATATTTCTCCCGGCAATCTTGATTCCAGCTTGTGTTTCTTCCAGTCCAGCGTTTCTCATGATGTACTCTGCATATAAGTTAAATAAGCAGGGAGACAATATACAGCCTTGACGTACTCCTTTTCCTATTTGGAACCAGTCTGTTGTTCCATGTCCAGTTCTAACTGTTGCTTCCTGACCTGCATACAGATTTCTCAAGAGGCAGGTTAGGTGGTCTGGTATTCCCATCTCTTTCAGAATTTTCCACAGTTTATTGTGATCCACACAGTCAAAGGCTTTGGCATAGTCAATAAAGCAGAAATAGATGTTTTTCTGGAACTCTCTTGCTTTTTCCATGATCCAGCGGATGTTGGCAATTTGATCTCTGGTTCCTCTGCCTGTTCTAAAACCAGCTTGAACATCAGGGAGTTCACGGTTCACATATTGCTGAAGCCTGGCTTGGAGAATTTTGAGCATTACTTTACTAGCGTGTGAGATGAGTGCAATTGTGCGGTAGTTTGAGCATTCTTTGGCATTGCCTTTCTTTGGAATTGGAATGAAAACTGACCTTTTCCAGTCCTGTGGCCACTGCTGAGTTTTCCAAATTTGCTGGCATATTGAGTGCAGCACTTTCACAGCATCATCTTCCAGGATTTGAAACAGCTCAACGGGAATTCCATCACCTCCACTAGCTTTGTTCTTAGTGATGCTTTCTAAGGCCCACTTGACTTCACATTCCAAGATGTCTGGCTCTAGATTAGTGATCACATCCTCATGATTATCTGGGTCGTGAAGATCTTTTCTGTACAGTTCTTCTGTGTATTCTTGCCACCTCTTCTTAATATCTTCTGCTTCTGTTAGGTCCATACCATTTCTATCCTTTATCGAGCCCATCTTTGCATGAAATGTTCCCTTGGTATCTCCAATTCTCTTGAAGAGATCTCTAGTCTTTCCCATTCTGTTGTTTTCCTCTATCTCTTTGCATTGATTGCTGAAGAAGGCTTTCTTATCTCTTCTTGCTATTCTTTGGAACTCTGCATTCAGATGCTTATATCTTTTCTTTTCTCCTTTGCTTTTCGCCTCTCTTCTTTTCAGTGCTATTTGTAAGGCTTCTCCAGACAGCCATTTTGCTTTTTTGCATTTCTTTTCCATGGGGATGGTCTTGATCCCTGTCTCCTGTACAATGTCACGAACCTCATTCCATAGTTCATCAGGAACTCTGTCTATCAGATCTAGGCCCTTAAATCTATTTCTCACTTCCACTGTATAATCATAAGGGATTTGATTTAGGTCATACCTGAATGGTCTAGCGGTTTTCCCTACTTTCTTCAATTTAAGTCTGAATTTGGAAATAAGGAGTTCATGATCTGAGCCACAGTCAGCTCCTGGTCTTGTTTTTGTTGACTGTATAGAGCTTCTCCATCTTTGGCTGCAAAGAATATAATCAATCTGATTTCGGTGTTGACCATCTGGTGATGTCCATGTGTAGAGTCTTCTCTTGTGTTGCTGGAAGAGGGTGTTTGCTATGACCAGTGCATTTTCTTGGCAAAACTCTATTAGTCTTTGCCCTGCTTCATTCCGCATTCCAAGGCCAAATTTGCCTGTTACTCCAGGTGTTTCTTGACTTCCTACTTTAGCATTCCAGTCCCCTATAATGAAAAGGACATCTTTTTTGGGTGTTAGTTCTACAAGGTCTTGTAGGTCTTCATAAAACCGTTCAACTTCAGCTTCTTCAGCATTACTGGTTGGGGCATAGACTTGGATAACTGTGATATTGAATGGTTTGCCTTGGAAACGAACAGAGATCATTCTGTCGTTTTTGAGACTGCATCCAAGTACTGCATTTCGGACTCTTTTGTTGACCATGATGGCTACTCCATTTCTTCTGAGGGATTCCTGCCCGCAGTAGTAGATATAATGGTCATCTGAGTTAAATTCACCCATTCCAGTCCATTTTAGTTTGCTGATTCCTAGAATGTCGACGTTCACCCTTGCCATCTCTTGTTTGACCACTTCCAATTTGCCTTGATTCATGGACCTGACATTCCAGGTTCCTATGCAATATTGTTCTTTACAGCATCGGATCTTGCTTCTATCACCAGTCACATGCACAACTGGAAGAGATCTCTAGTCTTTCCCATTCTGTTGTTTCCTCTATTTCTTTGCATTGATCGCCAAGGAAGGCTTTCTTATCTCTGCTTGCTATTGTTTGGAACGCTGCATTCAGATGCTTATATCTTTCCTTTTCTCCTTTGCTTTTTCTCTTTTTTTCACAGCTATTTGTAAGGCCTCCCCAGACAGCTACTTTGCTTTTTTCCATTTCTTTTCCATGGGGATGGTCTTGATCCTTGTCTCCTGTACAATGTCATGAATCTATGAGATGAGTGGTTCACAAACCAGACTGCACTTTAGACTGGGGAAAACTTAAAAAAAAAAATCCTGTACCTTGCCACATAAAAATCTGCATATGAATGCTCACAGCAAAATTCTTCATGATAGCCGAAAAATGGAAACAGTTTAAATGTGTATCAGCTGATGAACTGATAACAAAATATGATATATACATACAACCAAATAGATTTCAGTAATAAAGACGAATGAAGTATTGCTACATGCTACAACATGAACCTTGAAAACAGTAAGCCAAGAGAAGGAAGCCATATACCAAGGACCACATAGTGTACAACTGCATTCATATGAAATGTCCATAACAGCAAACTGATAGAGACAGAAAGTAGATTAGTGACTATCTAGAAGTAGGCATTTGGGGAGGAATGGAGAGTAACTGCTAATGAGAATGGATTTTTGGGGGGTGATAAAAGTGTTCTAAAACTGACCATAATCATCAGAGAAATGCAAATAAAACACAATGAGGTATCAGCTCACATCTGTTAGCATGATAACAAGCAGTAACAAGTGTTGATGAAAGCACAGAGAAAAGGGAACCCTGAGAATGAAAAAGTTGGCTTCTCAGAAAACTAAGATCATGGCATCTGGTCCCATAACTTCTTGGCAAACAGATGGGGAAACAGTGGCTGACTTTGTTTTTCTGAACTCCAAAATCACTGTGGATGGTGATTGCAGCCATGAAATTAAAAGATGCTTACTCCTTGGAAGGAAAGTTCTGTCTCTTATACACATCTAGATGTGTATAAGAGACAGGTGTACAACTGCATTCATATGAAATGTCCATAACAGCAAACTGATAGAGACAGAAAGTAGATTAGTGACTATCTAGAAGTAGGCATTTGGGGAGGAATGGAGAGTAACTGCTAATGAGAATGGATTTTTGGGGGGTGATAAAAGTGTTCTAAAACTGACCATAATCATCAGAGAAATGCAAATAAAACACAATGAGGTATCAGCTCACATCTGTTAGCATGATAACAAGCAGTAACAAGTGTTGATGAAAGCACAGAGAAAAGGGAACCCTGAGAATGAAAAAGTTGGCTTCTCAGAAAACTAAGATCATGGCATCTGGTCCCATAACTTCTTGGCAAACAGATGGGGAAACAGTGGCTGACTTTGTTTTTCTGAACTCCAAAATCACTGTGGATGGTGATTGCAGCCATGAAATTAAAAGATGCTTACTCCTTGGAAGGAAAGTTATGACCAACCTAGACAGCATATTGAAAAGCAGAGACATTACTTTGTCAATAAAGGTCCGTCTAATCAAGGCTATGGTTTTTCCAGTAGTCATGTACGGATGTGAGAGTTGGACTATAAAGAAAGCTGAGTGCCAAAGAATTGATGCTTTTGAATTGTGGTGTTGGAGAAGACTCTTGAGAGTCCCTTGGACTGCAAGGAGATCCAACCAGTCCATCCTAAAGGAGATCAGTCCTGGGTGTTCTTTGGAAGGACTGATGCTGAAGCTGAAACTCCAATACTTAGGCCACCTGATGCAAAGAGTTGACTCACTGGAAAAGACCCTGATGCTGGGAAAGATTGAGGGCAGGAGGAGAAGGGGACGACAGAGGATGACATGGTTGGATGGCATCACCGACTCAATGGACAAGGGTTTGGGTAGACTCTGGAAGTTGGTGATGGACAGGGAGGCCTGGCGTGCTGCGGTTCATGGGGTTGCAAAGAGTTGGACACGACTGAGCGACTGAACTGAACTGTACCCTGTTGGTGGGATTGTAAACTGGTTCAGCCATTATGGACAACAGTATGGAGGGTGCTTAAGAAATAAAAACTAGAACTACTGTATGATCCTTCTAGGTATGCAACTAAAGGAAATCCACTTAGGATCTCAACTACATTATATCTAATGTTAGAACTGCAGCCCTGCTTAAGTTTGATACCTGCAGTATGTACCCAATCAGTCATCTTTACTGCCAACCTCCACGACACATGCACAACCATCATAACTAGGACTGTGACACAACCTTCCCTTCAACACCTCAGCACCCTGGCTGGGAAGGAGTCTCACTTAGAAAGGTTGTTTGGCACGGCTGGTCTTCTTTCAAACTTGGAGGCAGGCCTGACCTCCCGCAAAGCGGCTAGCTGATACCCTGATTTATGTTAGGGAATCTACCTTGCAACGTTCTGCACTGTCGCTTGCCAGACTCTGGGGACTGTCGCTGCCTGGACACACTACTCCTGAAACCCTTACCTGCTTGAATGTTGGCACTAACCTGGGCAAGCCAGAGATGGCCCGGAATGTCCACCTGGACATGACCAGTGACTGCTGGTCCCTGCAGCTCCCCGGCCGTGGGCGTGACATTCCTGAATTCATCTCCTTTTCTGCTGACCTGCCTTTACAGCACTACCTCTGTTAACATAAAACATTGACCGTCTTACTGAGTATTGAAACACTGTTTTAAAAGTGCTGCTATTTTTAAAATTTAAAGAGTAAATCCCAACTAACTCTATTTTGAGATATTTTTGAGAATTTCATTATATGTTAATGAAACATATAATGCAAGGATGGAGGAATCAAACCACATCATATTCTAACTCCATAAAGGGCTAGAGTGTAAGTGACTCAAAAGTGTAATGGTGGTCTAGTGGCTAAGACTCCCTGATCTCAGTATAAGGGTCTGGGTTTGAACTGGTTAGGGAATTCCATCCCATATGCTGAATACTAAGACCTGGCACAAATAAATAAATTTTTTTTTTTAAGTGTAGCAACCAATCACTTGCTTAGTTGTTCCAATCAACTTGGAGAGACTCAACTGACAGTCTGCAGGGCTCACTGTTATGGCCACTGTTATGAAATAACCTCAAGAAGAAATTAGAAATATGACCATCAAATGTGTGGAAGGCATTTCACTGAGTACGAATGAAAACTGAGTGGGAAGTAGGATAGAGAACCTTTGTGCAAGAAAGAAAAAGCATATGAGAAGCCAGGTTTCAAGTGCTATAGAAAGCTCAGGGACACAGATGATCGTGTGTTACCCTAACCTTGCAGGGAAGAAGTGCTTTTATGAATCAACAAAGCTCTAAGGCATTTGCTGTATCAGATAGTAGAAAGGTCCAAAGTGAGAAAGCTCAGTTCTGTGCACATGGGAAAAACAGCAACCTTGGTTTCATAACTAAACCCCAAATTCAACAGGAAAAAGATCATAAATTATGCCAAGTATTCATCAATATTTATTACTGAAATGAATGACAAATAATTTCATCCAACAATCTCCAAATTGCTTAAAACTGTGACAATATTTAACTTCTCAAATTTCATGACCTTGTTCTTTCTGTGCTCTAGTTTCTAAACAGCCTGACAATTCTATTTCTTTTCAAAAATTCTTATGCTCACAGTGAATAAACTGGTGGTATCATAAAATTATTTCAGTTCAAATAAAAGGTGTATTCCTGCCAGATATTTCACCCAGCTGCAAATTATCTGAACTGAAACAAATAAAATCATGCATTACTTTTTATATCAGCCTCTAAAACTTCATGAACTATACTGTCTACTTCAGATTTTACTTAGAAGCTTTTTATTTTATTTGAATCATACCGTCCATGAGATTTTCTAATGACATGATAGGAATCTTAATATTCAAAAGTGTTTATATTTTAAAAAATCAGGATAGCAGGAACCTACACAAAAGGTCTCCCTGTTTCTGATAGGAACATGCCACGGTCAGGCTTTATGCTCACATCACACAAAGATGGGCTGTTACTGGAGAGTTGTTTTCGCACAGTTGGTATTTTTAATTCTCTATTTTTTGGTTCCAAAATGTAGCCTTTATTTTCATCACAAAGAGACGTCTGAAATTTCTTCTTCCGTCCACTTTTGCAAGTCTTTTGCATCATTTACCATCCATAGCTTCGCAAAACTCTTTAGCTTTTTCCTGGACAGAAAATAAAATACCATTTCTTTTATAAATGGAATTGTTAGGGGCCAGTCCATCCCATCAAAACTATAAAAAGTCTGTGATATTAGAATAGCAGGCAGGCTGTATGGTTAGGAGGCTATGGCGGGGAGCATCCGCCTTTTGGTGAATGAAGTTCTCAGGGCGGCTGCTTTAATCAAGAGACCAAGGTTGCTGATCAGCTCCAGGGAGGGGATGACACAGCTTCCTCCTCTTCCTAACTCAACTAGAGGCTGTGTGTGCTCACAGGATGAGAAGTGAAATTGACTTAATAAAATAATGCAGGTTATTGGAAAAGTAAAATGCCAACATAACACAGACCTACTTTTCTTTCTGCAAAAATGCAATCCAGTTAAATATTAACATCTTATGGAAAAACCTGAATGAACTTTTTGACCAAGCCAATATTTAGGGTCTGAAGACGGAATGTATGAGTTCCAGTCATGGCTCTACCACCAACTAGCTGGGTGACCCTGGTCCTGGTCAGTTTCCTACCCTCACTTGGCCTCATTTTTCCCAACATAGGATGAGAGCAGTACCTATTTCACAAGGTTATCCTAAGGGTTAAGTGAATTAATGTATGTAAAGCAATAAGAATAGTACCTGGCTACAGTATCTAGGCTGCTGCTAAGGACTGACTACCTAAACTTGCTGGTATCCATAGCAAGCACTCAATAAATATTAGCTATTAACACACTCAAAAGGATCCACCGGATTCAGTTTGGGTTCTGTGACCAATTCAATCAATGTGATAACCACTTTTAGTGAAAAGGACAACAACAAATACAGTGTGTCTTGATAAATCAAAAGATACCATCCCAAGGCAGCCTCTTTCTACAATTCTGTGTTATTACGCTTTCTAGATTTTAAAATATTATATACTAGTTGGAAGTGCTAAAATATTTTTTCCCTATTTTTAAATTAATTTATTTTAATTGGAGAATAATTACTTTACAATATTGTGACGGTTTCTGCTACACATCAACATGAATCGGCCACAGTCTCGCCCCACCCCATCCCTCTGGGTTGTCCCAGAGCACTGGCTTTGGGTACTCCGCTTCATGCATTGAATTTGCACTTTGCCTTCTATTTTACATATGGTAACGGACATGTTTCAGTGGTGTTCTCTCAAGCGATCTCACCCTTGCCTTCTCCCACTGAGTCCAGAAGTCTTTTACATCTGTGTCTCCTTTGCTGCCCTGCATGTAGGATCCTTGGTGCCATCTTTCTAAATTCCATATATATGCATGAGTATACAGTAGTTGTCTTTCGGAAGAGTTAAAATACTTATAACCTGTGAATTTTACTGCTCTTGCTTTGGAGCCTACAAGAACTTTCATATCTTACTGCCATCTTGCATCTTTTGTAGTAAAGTTTAATTCCAGTTTATTTATGAAAAAAAGAAAAATAAGAAGACAACAAGAGAGGATTTAAAGTTGTCTGTGCACTTTGAGCAGAACTAAGGGCTAAGCTTACTTTTAAAATCTCATAGATGATCACTTTTCCCTCTAGAAAAATTTTATGTGAACCTACTTTGTAACAAGTAACTAGTATGAAGTAGCCCGTCACTGATTGGGTCATTTGTTTCTAATCTGGTGTTGTGGAAAGGATCCAGAAGAGAACGCCACCGGAGGAAACAACAAAGTGCTGCAGTGTTCCAGCCTGCTGCACCCGGCCCACCACCGGTCGCCATGGCAAGGTTAGGAGCCCGAGGCAGAGGCACAGAGGAAGAAGGAGGAGCAGAAGCTCCTTGCAGGGCTGTCGGCAGACAGGCTGGCAGCTGTCCCTTTAACTAAAATGTCCGGGGTTCACAGTTCGATATTTAAATTGGTAACAATTCCCAGAACTAAAAGATATTCCCACAGCATAATGGCCGGCCAGGATGTTCTATCTGACTTACAGCCTATTCGCTCCAGATCACATGATCATGGACCAGAGCAATAATGCCCTGCCCCAGGTCAATTAGACTCTTCAGGCAGAGCAGGGTGGGGTAGGAGGTGGGTGAGGAGTTTATGCTGTTTTAAAACTTAATCTTATATTTGGGAAACAAAAGGCTGCAATTTATTATTTATTAATAGGATATTCTCTTAGGAATATCTTCCTTCCAAAGTATGTTTCAGGTTTGTATGACGATCAGTTTAAATACTGACTACATACTCGCTGGATGTCCAGGGTAAAAGTGCATTCACATAAAGCATTCTAGGTGATGGAGAAGTTTGTTTAGAATAAAAAATCTGTCACAAACAAATCTACAAAGTGAAATGCACAGATACTGTAGCCCACTAAGCTCCTCTGTCCATGGGATTCTTTAGGCAAGAATACTGGAATGGTTTGCTATTTCCTTCTCCATGGGATCTTCCCAGCCCAGGGATCGAACCCAGGTCTCCCACATTGCAGGCAGACGCTTTAACCTCTGCACCACCAGGGAAGCCCCAGTACTATTATTTTCATTCACATTCTGACAGAATTCTTCATTTTTGAAATGCAACTGCTGCATATCTGAATGAGCATGAAAGAGTATAAAAGAAATACTCTAAATATTATTTATATATTGAGGTTTCCATTAGTAATATTCTTCATAAATGAATATTTTAAGCAACCAATGTGTTGGTATACATTAAGGAGTTAATTCTTTAGAAAAATGATTGGAAAACCAACTTAGCAACTTAACAGATAAAGATCTGACTAGAGAGGCCTAAATGAATTCACATGGGCTTTGGGAAAAACCATTTTCATTTTATCATAATTGAATGTTTCAGAATATTTGAAGAGGTGCTTGAAGGAAGATCTGATGTTCATTTACAGGACAATCCTCTTCCTGGGACAACTTGGAAGAGTTCATTATAAATCAAAAATGCAGCACAATCATTCTGACCTTTTCATATTTACTAATCCTTCCAGCTCTTTGGACTTGCTAGCTGCTTTCTTTAAAATTTCTCCAGGAACATCTGCTAGTTTAGCCACATTGAGTCCATAACTCCTTGCTGCAATTCCTCTGGTTATTTGATAAAGAAATATGACAGAATCAGGGACCTGGTCTTCTTCACCTAAAAGAATAAAGTTAAAAGAAAGAGAGAGATAAAGAAAACCACACTTGAAAACTGAAAGAAATTAAAGACAAAATAGAAATCTGTATAACTTCATTCAATTAAAACCTGTAATCTGAAAAAGAAATTCATTGTTCCTAATCTCTTGTTACCTTCTTATATCAATATTACACATCTAGAAAAAGGGTAAATACCATTTTGAAGATGCTTTTGCATTTAGGATCTATCTTTTAGCTCAGTTAAAATGCTTTTTAACAATTATTCATTGTAAGTTTAGAAATATTTAGTTGTATGCTGCTTGCTGAAAATTTTCAAATGAATTTCTATACCCAAAAAAGAGTGATTCTGATACAATATAATTTCTCCTTTAAAAAGTTTTTTTTTAAGTGTTTTCCAGTGAAAGAATGTATTCACCAGTCTTGTATGTAATATACTCTGTAAAGTACCATATATAAAGGATGCTTCCAAGAGTGCAAGAAACAAAGCCACAAAAACAGATAAGGAAATAATACATGTTGCATAGTTTAAATAACAAGACTGAGAAATTCTGGCTTATTAAATATCTTAGTTAAAAAAGAGTTATACATATTAAAGTTGATACTGTTCACATGTGGGCATGCTAAATTGCTTCACTCTGTGCAGCCCTACGGACTGTAGCCCGCCAGGCTCCTCTGTCCATGGGATTCTCCAGGCAAGAATACTGGAGTGGGCTGCCATGCCTTCCTCCAGGGATCGAACCCCGGGGTCTCTTGTATTGGCAAGCAGGTTCTTTACCACTAGTGCCACCTGGAAAGCCCATGGATGCTGTTGGCACCATCAAAGTCCCATTCAGAAATGTAAGACCAGAAACCATAAAACTCCTAGAGGAGAACATAGGCAAAACACTCTCCGACATAAATCACAGCAGGATCCTCAATGATCCGCCTCCCAGAATACTGGAAATAAAAGCAAATATAAACAAATGGGATCTAATTAAAATTAAAAGCTTCTGCACAACAAAGGAAACTATAAGCAAGGTGAAAAGACAACCCCCTGAATGGGAGAAAATAATAGCAAATGAAGCAACTGACAAACAACTAATCTCAAAAATATACAAGCAACTTATACAGCTCAATTCCAGAAAAATAAACGACCCAATCAAAAAATGGGCCAAAGAACTAAATAGACATTTCTCCAAAGAAGACATACGGATGGCTAACAAACACATGAAAAGATGCTCAACGTCACTCATTATCAGAGAAATGCAAATCAAGACCACAATGAGATACCACTTCACACCAGTCAGAATGGCTGCGATCCAAAAGTCTGCAAGCAATAAATGCTGGAGAGGGTGTGGAGAAAAGGGAACCCTTTTACACTGTTGGTGGGAATGCAAACTAGTACAGCCACTATGGAGAACAGTGTGGAGATTCCTTAAGAAATTGCAAATAGAACTGCCTTATGACCCAGCAATCCCACTGCTGGGCATACACACCGAGGAAACCAGAATAGAAAGAGACACATGTACCCCAATGTTCATTGCAGCACTGTTTATAATAGCCAGGACATGGAAACAACCTAGATGTCCATCAGCGGATGAATGGATAAGAAAGCTGTGGTATATATACACAATGGAGTATTACTCAGCCATTAAAAAGAATACATTTGAATCAGTTCTAATAAGATGGATGAAACTGGAACCAATTATACAGAGTGAAGTAAGCCAGAAAGAAAAACACCAATACAGTATACTAACACATATATATGGAATTTAGAAAGATGGTAATGAGGACCCTGTATGCAAGACAGCAAAAGAGATACAGATGTGTAGAGCGGACTTATGGACTCTGAGGGAGAAGGAGAGGGAGAGGGAGGGATGATTTGGGAGAATAGCATTGAAATATGTATACTATCATGTAAGAAATGAATTGCCAGTCTATGTTCAATGCAGGATGCAGGATGCTTGGGGCTGGTGTATGGGGATGATCTGGAGGGAAGATGTGGGGTGGGAGGTGGGAGGGGGATTCATGTTTGGGAGTTCGTGTAAAAAAATAAATAAATACAAAAAAAAAAAAAAATCCCATTCAGACTGCCCCAGCTATTAGAGCAACCCTCAGCTGTGTGCTTTCTTTGGGAACTTCCGCAGCTGGAGAAAGCTGTTTCACCCAAGGTCACCTCCATCTTGGGGAGCCTGTATCTAGTCGACTGGCTGCTACAGGGGCTGATAGGCAGCTTCGAAGGTGGCCACCAAAGCTCCCCTGCCTCCTGGTGTCCATGTCCTTGTGTCATTCTCCCTCTCTGACTGTGAGCTGAACCAAGGGACTTGCTTCTAATGAATAGAATACGACAAAAATTATGGCATGTCACTTTTGGGATTAGACTGCAGGAGACTGTGGCCTGTCTCGGGCGCTCTCACTTTCCTCCCTGTTTGCTCTAGAGGGAGCTAGCGGCCATATTGCGGGCTGCCCTGTGAAGAGGTCCACGTGGAGAGAAACCGGGGTCTCTGGTCAGCACGTTAGTGGGGTCTGGAGGCCAGCCAACAGCTGTGTGAGTGACCTTGGAAGGGGACATTCTGAGGCATGCCAGGAGCATGTGAGGGGCTGGGAAGTGGGTCGTCCAGTCAGGCCTTGAAGTGATGCTACCCGGCCAGCATTTGGATGAAGCCTGTGAGAGACTGTGAGGTGTTCAGCTTAGGTTCGTGACCCACAGGAATTATGAGATAATAAACAGTTGCTGTGCTAAGCTGCTATGTTTTAGGGGGAAATTTGTTATGGAACAATAGATGATAAAAGTCTGGCTCTCTCACCTCAAGCTAAGGGGACTCTCTGCAGGGTTGGCTGAAGTCTTACAAGTGTAACGCAGCCCAGGACTGCCCAGTCCTGCTCGGGTGTTGATGGTGAAGGCATTCCTCAATAAAACTCTGACATTCAAATTTCAGAATCTGTTTCCTAGGGCACCAGTCTACCACCTAATACATATGCTTGAAGCTAAAACTTTTAAAGAATTGGGATATCATGAAGTATAGTGTCCATTGGAAGGACTGATGTTGAAGCTGAAACTCCAATACTGTGGCCACCTCATGCGAACAGCTGACTCACTGGAAAAGACACTGATGCTGGGAAAGATTGAGGGCAGGAGGGAGAAGGGGACGACAGAGGATGAGATGGTTGGATGGCGTCACCGACTCAATGGGCATGAGTTTGAGTAAACTCCAGGAGTTGGTGATGGACAGGGAGGCCTGGTGTGCTGCGGTCCAAAGGGTTGCGAAGAGTCGGACACGACTGAGCAACTGAACTGAGCTGAAGTACAGTAATACAAAGACAACACTGTGAAGGTATTCAGAACAAAATGTGCCACTTTGGATGCGGACTCTCTTGAGTTGAAGACAGTGAAGGTCCAAAAGGCTCAGAAAGACCTTTCTATCTCCCCCTTCAATGGCCTAAAAGAATTTAGATGGGCAGAGGGGTGCTGGCTCGGAGACAGACTATTACCAGAGAGAACTTTTATCAGAATGACCTATGCATATGGCAAGACAAATAATCTAATTAACAAATATCTGTTTTTCCCATTTTCCCGTCAATTACCCTCCTCCTCTTTGAAGCTCCTTCTCCTATCCCTTTCCTTAGCTCAGGACGGTAGAGAAGCTTCAGCTGCCTCACTGGCCCTCATATTTTTCTGGGGCCCCTGTAGGTACATAATTAAATTTGCTTTTCTCCAGTTAATCTGCCTTATGTTAATTTGGTTATCAGATCAGCCAAAGAACCAAGAACAAATTCTTCCTCCCCAACAGCTGCATACAGTTTAATCTTCGATAAATCTAAAGCAATTCAGGATTATGCAGCTTTTATTACAAACTTCAACATAATTGCACTCTACTGCAAAATGGCCAAGATGACCAGATTCACTCAGGGTCTCAGATGACTTCTGAGACCCTGGGATGAGACCCTGGGATATTTATTATAAGTTTATCAGGAGCTTTTCTCATAACATTATTTCATTTGATAAATACGTAAGCTTTACTCTTTTATCAGCTAAAAGCTAAAAAGCCCAAAGACTGAACACAACTGAGAAAAAAGGATAATGGAAATTTCTTTAATCTCCTCTTAAGAATTCAGCAACAGACAAATAATACCTTTCTAAGGGTGGGTGCTAGAGGTGGGAGGTGAAAAGAATGCTGACACTCTCAGAATACATAGACTAAAACTCACACTGCAAAGCACTATGAATATCCTTTACCTCCAAAGAAAACTAAAGGAACACAAAGAACAGGTGGCAAAGTGGGTGGGAAAAGACCAGGGAGGAAGCGTGCAGAAACCAGTGCCTGCTAACCTGGATAGTTTCCCTTCAATTGCTCACAAGACCCAAAGCGAAGTGAGCAGCAGTGGGGTATCAAAAAGGTGAACTCTCTTCACTTTTAAGACAAACACAGAGTTTATCACTTCAGCTAGGCTAGTCGTAACTGATGTTTTCACCTCCAGCCTCACCTCTCTAATCCAGACTTGACAATGACCTTGCTAAAAATGAGATTAATTCATCTGTCAGTCCATCTGTCCATTCATTATCCATCCATTCATCCATCCATCCTTTACTGAAAGCCTGCTGCTAAATTCCATAAACTCCCCTCATTTAAACATTGCTTTGCTGACAGCTTTTTTCTTTTTTTGCTTTATATACATATAATACGTATAATATGTAGTATATATAATATAGCTAGCTAAAGATGCTTCTTAAATACAGCTATAAAATATAGCTAAATTATATCTGTTGCCCCAAAACTCATTAACACATCTCAGGACAAACAACTGCTGCATTTGTCATCATATGTAGTCTCTACTTTAGTAATGACTACGGTAGTTCTTGGTGGCACTAGTGGTAAAGAACCTGCCTGCTAATGCAAGACACGTAAGAGATGTAGGTTTGACCCCTGATGGGAAGATGCCCTGGAGAAGGAAGTGGCAACCCACTCCAGTGTTCTTGCCTGGAGAATTCCATGGACAGAGGAGCCTGGTGGGCTACAGTCCATGGGGTCACAAAGGGTCGGACACAACTGAGCGACTTTAGCACACAGCATGGTAGTTCTTAGAGCAGCCTCAAGGTAAATAATGTGACCAGTCTTCCATAATCACCTGAAGGAGCTGTATTATAGTTAGGCTCTACCTTAAGACTATCTTTCACCACTCTTCCATGGGAAGGAGAGGGAAGAAGTGGGAGGAGGAACAGAAAAAGAGAGGACAGGGAGTGCATATGTGCATGTCTGTGTGTAAGATGGAAATGTGGAGGCAGAAAGAGCCAGGTCAGAGAGCAGATGGGAAAAACAACTCACGTTTTTACAGCCTCAAATAAAAGCTCATGGTGAGGACTCTCCTTATAAGCTATGACCAGTGTGTGTGTGTGTGTGTGTGTGTGTGTGTGTGTTAGTTGCTCAGTCATGCTCGACTCTTTGCGACCCCATGGACTGTAGCCCACCAGGCTCCTTTGTCCGTGGAATTCTCCAGGCAAGAATACTGGAGTGGGTTGCCAATTCCTTCTCCAATGATCATTTCTTAAATGGATATTATTGAAAAGCTTATCTGACACTGCTTAGAGTCAGTGAAAGCAATCACTCAAGTTTCTCCTATTATAGGGAAACTTAGCACAACTGTCTTAAAGCAAAACTTCTCTAGGCAGTTATTAAACAGATGTGTGCTGATCAAATAGTTTCTGAAATCAATTTCAGGAGAGATTCCGAAAAGTTATTAGACACGGATGAGATTAGGTGACTTGTCCAAGATCTTAGGGACTGAAAGACACTAAAACGCAGGTTTGTCACTGCTGGTCCATTGATTTATCTACCACCCCAAGGGAAAGAGATAAACATAGAGTCTTGAAAGACACCCAAAAGGCCTTTGGGGAATTTACTGATGACCAATAGTCTCTAATTTACACAGAAGAGGGATTAGGTCAGAGGCAAAGGATGAAGCCTAGATACAGCCAGGGGTAATACTGGATGTGAGCAGGCAATGGAGCAATGCTTCAAGTTTCTGAAAGAAAATTATTCTCAACCTAAAATTCTAGCCCTAGCTAAATTATAAATCCAGTGTGAAGGTATAATGGAGACATTTTCATTCATGCAGAGTCTTAAATTTTTTATCTCCTTTAATTAATATTATTAGCAGCGTCTCCAAAATCTATTACACTTCTAAGAAAACCCTGATTTATAAAGGGATTAATTCCCTGAGAAATGCTGAACTGGATGAAGCACAAGCTGGAATCAATATTGTTGGGAGAAATATCAGTAACCTCAGACATGCAGATGACACCACACTTAGGGCAAAAAATGAAGAACTAAAGAACCTCTTGATGAAAGTGAAAGAGGAGAGTGAAAAAGTTGGTTTAAAACTCAACATTCAGAAAACTAAGATCATGGCATCTGGTCCCATCACTTTATGGAAAATAGATGGGGAAACAGTAGAAACAGTGGCAAACCTTATTTTCGGGGGGCTCCTTGGAAGAAAAGTTATGACCAATCTAGACAGCATATTAAAAAGCAGAGACATTAACAGCAAAGGTCCATTTATTCAAAGCTGTGGTTTTTCCAGTGGTCATGTATGGATGGGAGAGTTGGACTATAAAGAAAACTGAGCACTGAAGAATTGATGCTTTTGAACCATGGTATTGGAGAAGAGCCTTGAGAGTCCCTTGGACTGCAAAGAGATCCAACCAGTCCATCCTAAAGAAATCAGTCCTGAATATTCATTGGAAGGACTGATGATAAAGCTGAAACTCCAATACTTTAGCCACCTGATACGAAGAGGTGACTCAATGGAAAAGACCTTGATGCTGGGAAAGATTGAAGGCGGGAGGAGAAGGGGACGACAGAGGATGAGATGGTTGGATGGCATCACCTAATCGATAGACATGAGTTTGAGTAAACTTTGGGAGTTGATGATGGACAGGGAAGCCTGGCGTGCTGCAGTCCAAGGGATTGCAAAGGGTCAGACATAGCTGAGCGACTGAATCTAACTGAACTAACTCCCTGACCATTTAACCTGGGGGATAATGTCCTTATGTCTACTTCCAAATGTTGAGTCCAATTAGTCTAGACTGTTCAAAGTTATCCTTGCCATTCTCACTTCCAGAAAGTGGTTTAAGAATGAGCATGTGCACTGATTCACTTTGCTCTACAACAAAAACTAACACAACATTGTAAAAGCAACTACTATTGTCGTTGTTCAGTCACTAAGTCCTTGTGTCCAACTCTTGTGTGACCCCGTGGACTGTAGCCCACCAGGCTCCTCTGTCCATGGACAGAGGATTTCCCACGTCCATGGGATTTCTCCAGGCAAGAATACTGGAAGAGGTTGCCATTTCCTCCTGTAGGAGACCTTCCAGACCCAAGGATGGAATCTGCATCTCCTGCATTCCCTGCATTTCAGGCAGATTCTTTATCACTGAGCCACCATATTCCAATAAAAATTAATTAAAAAAAAAAAAAAGAATGAGCATGTGAATCAATTCTGAAAATAAGACAGGACACTGATGAGATCCTAGTAGGCATCTAAGAAAAGTTCTCCTGCTCCTAAGAAAGACTCACAGGAAATGGTGGTCCTTTTTCTTCCTTCGGACATTATCAGTTCTGGATGTGATGCCCAAAAGAACTGCAGCCATCTTGCTACCAGTGTGATGAGGAAATTAGCAGAGCAGGAAGACAAAGCCTAGAGAACTGCAAAGAAGAGACGCTGAAGCCCACCCTTCCTGAGGTTCCCATAATACAGGATTGTATTTATCCTCACTGTCTGAGCCAGAGTGAGTCCAAGCATTCTGTTACTTGCGAGCAAACAAACAGAAGACAAGTTAAGAGACATCCCAGAATTACACCAAGGCAGGTCTTGGGAAAACAGCTGAGGTCTAACATAGGGCTCCAGGAGGAATGACCCCAGTAAGGAAAACTGGAATCAATAGGTGCTATCATATGAAAACTCTCTAGAGAGGCATTTTACAGTTACTGGAGGATAGATTCAACAAGAGACTCAAAACAATGAAATGAAAGAATAAAAACAATTAATTATGACCATGGAGAAAAAAGGTATTAAAGAAAGAAAATATACTTGTCTCCATATGTGCCTGATGAGTAAGCAATAGCTAATGGCAGTAACAGTGAAAACAATGAATGTGAATAAAATAGGAAAAATGTGAAACTATTACACTAGGAGGAAAGGGGAGGGGAGGACTGAAGACCTTCATTTAACACAAGCAGTCAGTAATATTGTTAGGTTGGTGAACCAAGAGACAGGAAAATAAGCACAGTATTTAGACCCAGGGAAGAAACGGATGGAAGAAAGAGCTGAAAACAGTTGCCTTGGGATTGGAGGGAGGCGGAGCCATGGAGGAAAAGAATGGAAGAGGGGACCACTGCTGTTAGCACAAGTCTTTAGCATCATTTAGTTTTTCTAAAATTCTGTTCATGAATAAAAATCTAAATCAATAAAATAAAAAGTCAAAACACTTAAGATATAAGGGTCTGGGTTAGCAGTTAGTTCTCATCAAACGCTTACCACTGACCCTCCCCTGTTGGTGAAATCTGTTTTGTTTATCCCATGCAGTTTTAGCTTATGAGCTCCTCCTGTCACTTTGGATGCAGATGAATAGATGTGAAACTGTCTCCATGAGAGAATTTATGATGTGTTTTTCAAGATCGCATGGTGGCGAAAGGCAAGGATTGCCTAACTATATTTATCTCAGGTCCACTGCTTTGTTTTATTTGGGCCAGTTGCCTGATTTCTTTTTCAGGTCCATCCTTACTTATTACTTTTCCAAAATAAAATCTGGACTATGAAGTATCTTGGATAATGGATTTTCCATTGTAGCACACCAACTGTGTAAACCACCACTGACCCACAGGCTGGTGGCTTAAAAAAATTACTACTGAGCATGGGGAAAAATGCTAAAATCTACTACATTACTAACAGTGCTTGAATTTTTTTTATTGGCTAATGCCGTTCTTTTTTCATGAAATGTTTCATTTCTGTGACATGAGTAGTAAGTGGAAGGCTAAGAAAAAAATACTGTAACTCTCACATAGCAGTTCTAACAGAGATGTAAAGAACCTGCAGGCAGAGGGCATGGATTCTAGGTTCAACTCAGCTCCCAACCAGGTGCCTGACATGGGGGACCCAATTTACCTGAGATTCACTTTCCTCGTCAAATTAAGATAAAACATATGTCCAGTATAGAATATGAGAGACATCACTTTGCCAACAAAGGTCCGTATAGTCATAGCTATGGTTTTTCCAGTAGTTATGCACGGACATGAGAGTTGGACTATAAGGAAGACTGAGTGCCAAAGAACTGATGCTTTCAAACTGTGGTGCTGAAGAAGACTCTTGAGAGTCCCTTGGACTGCAAGGAGATCAAACTAGTCAATCCTAACGGAAACCAACCCTGAATATTCATTGGAAGGACTGATGCTGAAGCTGAAGCTCCAATACTTTGGCCACATGATGCAAAGAGCCCACTCAGTGGAAAAGACCCTGATGCTGGGAAAGATTGAGGACAAGAAGAGAAGGGGGCAAAAGAGGGTGAGATGGTTGGATGGCACCACTGACTCAATGGACGCAAGTTTGAACAAACTCCAGGAGATGGTGAAAGACAGGGAAGCCTTGTGTGCTGCAGTTCATGGGGTCATAAAGAGTCAGACACAACTGAGTGACTGAACAGCAAGTATACAATATTGCTCTTAGTAAGTAATTCATGTTAAATCATATTTGGGAAATACAGTGAGTATTTTTCAAAGATTACTAATATACTTGACTGTTAAGGCATCTTTCCTAAGATGGACCTAGGAGTAAAATCTAAATGTTCCCCCCTCACCCCACTTTCTTCTTGAAGAAAAATGAGATAAAGAGGGCTAGAGAAGGACTCAGAGATGGCGAAGAGAAATGCAAACTCTGTTTGACCCTAAGCTTAGAGAAAATGATGTTGGACAAATGTCAATTGCAATCGACATTCACAGTTTTTATTATTAATAAGCAGCAAGTTCATACTCCTATGAACTTTGGGTTATTCATCACAAAACCCAACAGAATGATAGCTGTACTTACTGCAAGAACAATTCATACCTGCATCCTGTTTGCCTTCATCCTCGCTGACCAAAAATCCCATGTGATAATTCCCCACCTGCTGTGAGTAACTTTTTTCCAGTTCACAAACTGGTGGATAATGGGTAACAAACAGGGTTAAGGATTTCACCTAAAGCAGTGAGACATAATGAAAGTTATTTTATTTTTAAATTTAAAATTTTCTCCAACTTTATTTTGAAAAATTTCAAACCTTCATAAAAGCTGCAACAAAAGTACAATGGACATTCATATATTCTTTTTCTAGACAGCCATTTGTTAGTATTTTGCTGTATTTCCCCTTTCTTCCTTCCTCCCTCCTCTATACACACTCACATGAACACACATAGTTTTTTTCCTGAACCATTTAAGAACTGCAGACATCATGAAACTTTATCCTTAAATACTTAAGATTCTATCTTTTTAGAACAAAAACATTCTCCTCCATAACCAAAATAAAGGTATTATGCTCAAGAAATTTAACATTGATATATCACTATTTGGGCTTCCCTGGCGGCTCAAAGGGTAAAGAATCTGCCTGTAATGTAGGAGACCCAGGTTCAATCCCTGTGTTGGAAAGAGCCCCTGGAGAAGGGTATGGCAACCCACTCCAGTATTCTCGCCTGAAGAATTCCATGGACAGAGGAGCCTGGTGGGCTACAGTCCATGGGGTTGCAAACAATCAGACAAAACTAAAGCGACTAATACTTCCGCTATCATGGTTTACTAATTATGTAGGCTGTGGTCCATGAGGTCGCAAAGAGTCGGACATGACTGAGTGACTTCACTTTCACTTTTCACTTTCATGCATTGGAGAAGGAAATGGCAACCTACTCCAGTGTTCTTGCCTGGAGAATCCCAGGGACGGGGGAGCCTGGTGGGCTGCCATCTATGGGGTCACACAGAGTCGGACACAACTGAAGTGACTTAGCAGCAGCAGCAGCAGTCTGTGAATTTCTCTTACTGTCCTAATAATGTTCTTTAGAAATTTCTTTTTTTTTAATATATTTATTCATTTGGCTGTGCTGGGTCTTAGTTGCAGCGTGTGGAATATAGTTCCTGAACCATGGATTGAACCCAGGCCCCCTGTATTGGAAGTCTCAGCCACTGGATCACCAGGGAAGTCCCTAGAAACCTCTTTATATTAAAAAAATAATAATAATCAAGATTCATGTAGTACACCTGGTCATGTCTATTTAGTCCCCATTAATCTAGAAGAATTCTCCAGACTTCTCTTTTTTTGACTTTTATGTCTTTAAAATTTTTGAAGTATCCAAGATAGCTGTTTTGCATAATCTCTCTCAGTTTGGATTCACCTGATTGTTTTCTCCTGATTAAATTCAGATCAAAATTTAATGCCAGGAATACTACATATACATGTAGGTGACATAATCTTTCTAATATATCACATCAAGAGGCATATGGTGTCAATCTGATCTATTACTGGAGGGTGCTAAATCTGTGTGCCCATTCTTCACTGTACTGAACCTTTCTTCTTCTTAATTAATAAATAACTTGTAGGGTTACACTTTAAAACTGTGTGATTATCATTTCCTCCAACAATCTTACCATCACTGCCGGAATCGGAAATTATTGTCATAGTTGATAAATGTCAATTTAAAAAACAGCATTCTCTGTTTATTAGCTGGCATTTTGTAATGTAGAGCTTTCCCTTCTTCCCATCCTACCCCCACCATTTTAAAATTTACTTTTGTGGTGTTACTATCAGTACAGACTTGTGAGTTACTTAATTAGCATTGTTTCAAAGCACACATTCTATGTGTTCTAGAAATCATGGTCTTAGGGGAAGTTAACATCAAACCTTGGCCTAAAAATTAGCAGAAAAGGGTAATCGAATTAAAGGACTCCAGTTTTGATTCATCTGCCATCCACCTTATTAAAAGTCAGAACATATGTCTTCTGTCTAAAAACAAGTACAAATAAACTTATTAAGGCAGGGTTTCTTTGACAAGTTGCTCTTAAAATCTGCCCTGAAGCATCTTAGGACCAGCTGGCTCCCTGGAGCCCCTTCCCTTAGCTGACAGGCATTTCTAGTTGGAAGATCTAAGGGTTTGGGTTACACCACTGCCCTCATCAAGGCCACACTCAGCTTAATGCAGCAACACAGAGCCTCCTTGATTCCTCCTCTCTGCCCCATTCTAGTGATCAATAGACATCATGAAAAATAAAGATTTTCATCCATAAAAGGTGAGGAACTCTTGTTCCTGAAGAATCCTCTTCAACGACTTTCCTCCAAGATAAACTTTATCTAAAACTAACACTTTCTTCACCAACATTTATAACATCCAAAAACTGCTATAGAAGCAATGAAAACAGAAGTGACAAATTCAATTCTGCCATAATTTGCTCCTGAAGGTGCTTAAATAACTCTGGAATTTTGACAAACTGCTTCTGGCAGACAGACTCCAGCGTGGCCCCCGCGATCTCCACTTCTCGTTGTTCAAGCTCTGGAGGACCCTCTCCCCACACTGAAGAGCTCTGGCCCTGAGTGCTCAACCACGTGATGGCAAAGTCAAATGCTCTGTTGCTTCTACCTCGGCCTCTTAGAATGCCTCTCTCTGGGGGAAGCCAGACGGCCCTCTGTAAGGATGCTCAAGCAGCCCCCGGAGAGGCCCACGGGCTAAGGAACTGAGGGCCCTGGCCAATAATAGCCTCACCAACTTGCCAGCCATGTGATGGAGCCACACTGTGCGAGGATCCTCCAGCCCTGGCTGACAACTCGACTGCAACCTCAGCAGAGGCCCTGAGCCAGAGCCACCCGGCCAAGCTGCTCCCAGTTTCCTCACCTCCAGACACTCCGAGAGATCATGAATGATTATTGCTGTTTTTAGCCACTTAGTTTAGGGGTAATGTGTTATGTGGTCATAGTAACTGATAAACTTCTACAGAGTCGATACAATTAAATTCAAAGTTGACAAATTCAGCTCTGTCATAATCTGCTCCTGAAGGCTCAAAAAAAAAAAGGAGTATCTTAAATAATTTTTTATTAAATGAAAAATTCTTTAAATGCTATAGTGTGTTACAGTTTTCAAAAGTTCCACACACATGATTTCATATAACCCCAAATACCCCTTTTTCCTCCCACCCTTATACTGGCTCTGGCCCTTCCCTCTCCCACTGGTAACCAACAGCTTGTCTTCTATATCTGCAAGTCCGCTTCTCTTTTGTTCTATGTGCTGTATTTTTTGATTCTACATAAAAAGTGATGCCCTGTGGTATTTGTCCTTCTCTGACCTACTTCACTTAGCATAACGCCCATCTACGATGCTTAAAATGGCAAAATTTCATTCTTTTTTACAGCCAAGTAATATTCTTAACTGAATGTTTAAACAAATGCGTTTTGGAGGCAGATATAGGACTTTATTGAATCCATGATATATAGTTTCTATAATGATGAAAGAAAAGTTGCTGAGCGATACCTTTTTGCAAATACAGAATTTCTTTTTTTAAAGAAAATATTTATCTTAAAATATATCATCATTAACTATGTAATGGGGAGAGTTTGATGAAAGTGACAGGGATGGAAAGTTTGACACAAGTAAAATTGTACATTGAGATGCTTAGGAATGAACTCTGAAAAAAAAAAAAAAAGGATACACACACTGAAGGAGTGGAGTTACTAAAACAGAGACTCAAGAAGATCAGCTCAAAGGCCTTAAATGGAGATCTTTTAGGATATCGCTGAAAAAAAGTATTTCACAAGGCAAAAATGGCACTATCTTTTATTTGGTTCTTTTCTCAAAGACTGGGTTGAAGGTAGATGGTCTTTGATCTTGATTTAGTTTGCCAAGGACAGTAAGATACAGTTTCTAGGTGGAAATATTGCCGAGGAGGCCTTTCTCCTACTGACCAGGTTTATTCCACTTCAGCTAACGAAAGGAAGACACATCAAAGAACTCAAACATTATTTAGGGCCATTCGACCTGGGTTCCATGTATAGCATCTGAATGATCAATTGAGGAATAGGATCAACTATAACAAAGACAGTGTTGAATATTTAGAAACTGAGGTCAGGGTACAAAAAAGGTGTGCAAGATACTTACATCTCTAATGAAGTGTTCAAGTGTAGCAAAAGCAATGGCAATTCCATCATGGGTGCTCGTCCCCCTTCCCAGTTCATCCAAGATAACCAAAGACTGTGGTGTTGCTTTTCTTATTATTTCTGCTGTGTCAGTCAGTTCTTCCATAAATGTACTCTGTCCTTTATATATATTATCTGCAGCCCCCATCCTACAAACAAAATGACAATATCTTGATTTTCCTTCATTATTAGGATGCCAGGCATTATTTTCTGAACAATCATTATAAAAGAGTTCCATGAGTCTATGTACTTTGAGCCAATAACAGCTGAAATTACATTAAACAAATCAAAAAAATGTTGTATGTAGTATGTAAACTGTGTCTAACATCAAAAGGCACTTTATAGAAACATTCTGGAGAGAATCCAATGTATTGGGCAGAGCTCTTGAAAAGCAGGGGAACTTCTGACTAGGCCATTTTCTGATTAGTCATTTCAAACTGGAGTTTTGGTATTTACAGTGCAAAACAATACTTGTCTGTGTTGCTGTGTTTAAAACCCACGAGCAATAGTATACTGTACAATCAAAGGCTTTTTCCAAGTGTTTCCTTAAGATTTCACACTGATATTACAAATTAAAGGACCACACTGAATAAGATAAAACTATTTTTTATTCGAACTGAAAGTATATAAGTTTTATAGCCTCAGACACCTAATACAGGTTTCTAAAGTGGACTTCATGGAATAGAAGTGCATAAGAGATGTCAAGAAACAGGTTCAAAAGATTTAAGAGTTCGTTCCTATAAGACTTCTTAGAGCCTTTAACATTCTACATTACGCATTTCTTACACAGCATGTCTAGTACATAGCATTTCAAACTCATTTAACCAAGGACCCTTGAAACTTCCCCTGGAGTTTCAAGGTCTACAATAATGGTCTACAGAACACATTTCGGAAAATGTACAAAAGAAACTGGGCTGCGGGGGTGAAATTAGGTTTATGCACTCCAGGCAACTCAGTCAGCAGCAAAACCTAGAATCGACTCTGACCCACTAGCCAGCTTTGTAAATGCTGTAACTATTAATATTTTCTCAGCAAAATACCTTCATCAATTTAGCTTTTCTACAACAGTTCACATGTGACCCACAGCAGGATGACCTATCTCTTATTTCTGGAGGAACTCATGGTGAAACTGAGGCTTCATCAATCTGTGACTGGAGCCCTGCAGTGGGCAGGAGACAGAGTGTAACTCCCCCCATGCGAGACTGGTGGAGCCTTAGGAGAACTACTCTAGTGGCATTTACAAACTATAATTAATTACATCTCTGATGCAGGTGATATGGATTTACTGCTGATTTTATCCATTTTTCAAATCAGTAACCACAAAACATAATTTCTGAAATGTTGCTAACTTAGGAGCATTCTGGTTACTTTATCAAAGTTCAAACTCGGTTATTTACCTCAATTTCAAAGTTCACTTTACCAATACATTCCCTAACATAAAGCAAGAAGATTAACTTTCCTATCTCTGCAAACACACTGAATTCTTCAGAATATTAATGTTTGATCCTCACTTAATGATATTTTATTTTATTCCTGTGAACTGATGAAACGAACATATCTTTGGCTGACAATGAAATAGCTCTGATAAGGGCCAATGTCTGGGAGGGGGTGGTCTTTGATTCAAAAATTAGAATAACAAGCAAGCATGGGATAATATTTTAATGCAACGGTTTACATATAAAGTGCTTCTTAGAAATACTACAATAACAGAACAGTTTCATTGGAACTGCAGGAACTGTAGAATGCTCTTGGGAAAGATATTATAAGGTGAGATTTCAAATCAGGAGGGAAGAGTGAATGATCAATCAATCAATCAATCAATCAAAAAAAAAAAACAGATGGTAGCTAATTGGTTGCTTCAGGAAAAAAATATCAACACAGCTATGTCCTTACTCAAATCATATTCCAAAATAAATCTAAACAAATTTAAGAGTTGAATATAAAAACGGAAACCATAAACATACCAAGCAGCCTAGATGAAATATAGACAGATAGGTGGGTGGCTTTATATATTGATCTGTGTATGTGTGCTCAGTCATGTCTGACTCTTTGCAACCCCATGAACTGTAGCCTTCCAGGCCTCTCTGTCCATGGGGCTTTCCAGGCAAAAATACTGGAGCAGCTTGCCACTTCCTATTCCAAGGGATCTTCCTGATCCAGGGATTGAACATGCATCTCTTGTACCCTGCATTGGCAGGTGGATTCTTTACCACTAGCACCACCTGGGAAGTCTACATGGCATCAAAACGTGTGAAATAAAATCCCATGGTACCAGCATGTTTCACAGTATTACAGGGTTTCTGTCCTTTAGGAGGCTGGGCCAGGTTTGGCTGGATCTTGGATGTATTTTTATTAAACAATGGTCTCGACTCTAAGACCAGTGGTTTTCAAATATCTTTTCCCCTGTTAAATTCTTTGTTCACATGAAATCTTCTTTATTTTTTAAAATTTTATTTATTTTACTTTACCATACTGTATTGGTTTTGTCATACATCAACATGAATCCACCACAGGTAGTACATAAGTTCCCACTTCTGAACCCCCTCCCACCTTCCTCCCCATACCATCCCTCTGGGTTATCCCAGTGCACCAACCCCAAGCATCCTGTATCCTGCATTGAACCTAGACTGGCAATTCGTTTCTTATATGATATTATACATGTTTCAATGCCATTCTCCCAAATCATCCCACCCTCTCCCTCTCTCACAGAGTCAAAAAGTCTGTTCTGTATATCTGTGTCTCTTTTGCTGTCTTGCATACAGGGTTATTGTTACCATCTTTCTAAATTCTATATATATGTGTTAGTATACTGTATTGGTGTTTTTCTTTCTGGCTTACTTCACTCTGTATAATAGGCTCCAGTTTCATCCACCTCATTAGAACTGATTCAAATGTATTCTTTTTAATGGCTGAGTAATACTTATATGATATTATACATGTTTCAATGCCATTCTCCCAAATCATCCCACCCTCTCCCTCTCCCACAGAGTTAAAAAGTCTGTTCTGTACATCTGCATCTCTTTTGCTGTCTCGCATACAGGGTTATCTTTATTGATGAGAATTCTTAAGATTGACTTTCTTTAAACTTCCCTATGTATCACCCAGCAGTGGTAGCTAAAGTCATCACGTTGTACATTATATCCCTGGTACTCATTTTTCATACAACTTGAAATTTGTACATTTTGACTACCTTCCTCCAGTTCCCTGTCCCTCTAACCTCCACTTCGAGTAACCACAAGTCTGATCTCTTCTATCCATAAAATACAAAATAGGTATGTACACACACAGAGACAAACAAATTCTTAAGCTGATTGATTTTGAAAACCATGTAGATGGTCTAAGTAACTTTAATTAGGTTATTTCCTCCCCTCTAATTTCTATAGCTAATATCATCATCAAACAACTGTATTATCATTAGTACATGGAAATCCATAGAATTATCCTTTGATTTTCAAAAATTCAGAATTCTAGCCACAGCCTGTATCCTTACTGTATCACAAATGTTTCCATGGCACTTTTTTAAAGCCTTTAGCATCAAAGATTCACCTCCTCTTCAGAAAGCAGCAACTGTGAGACAATGAGGATCCCTAAATTAAATGTTGAATTCCATTCACCTTGATTGGAAACAACAAAAGCAGAAGAGACATTTGTTTTCACTGGTTGGCAATAGTTATAATAAATAGTAAATACAGCTATGAAATGCTGAATGCATATTGCTGAATGCTTTACATAATATCTCGATGGAGTACCTAGTAAACTTTGCAGTGGATAAAGCAGACTCTGAAGATGGATTAACCAGGTTTTAATTCTGGTTTCATCATATTATGAATTGTATGGCACTGAGTAAGATACTTAACTCAGTTTTCTCATCTTCCAATTGCTGATATACTAAAAATATCTACTGCACAGGGTTATTATGAAGATACCTAGATTTGTACCTGGTGTATAGATGGCAAGAGTGAACATCGACATCTTCAGAAATCAATGAACTAAAATGAATATGAATAGGCAAATTTAATTCAGATGACCATCATATCTACTACTGTGAGCAAGAATCCTTTAGAAGAAGTAGAATACCCTTCATAGTCAACAAAAAAGTCCAAAATGCAGTACTTGGGAGCAACTTCAAAAACAGAAGGAAGATCTTGGTTTGTTTCTAAGGCAAATCATTCAACATCACAATAATCCAAGTCTATGCCCCAACCACTGATGATGAAGAAGCTGAAGATGACCAGTTCTCTGAAGACCTACAAGATCTCCTAGAACTAACAGCAAAAAGACATGCCCTTTTCATCATAGAGGATTGTAATGCAAAAGTAGAAGATGAAGACACCTGGAGTAACAGGTAAGTTTGAACTGGGAGTACAAAATGAAGCAGGGCAAAGGCTAGCAGAATTATCTCAAGAGAACACACTGGTGTTCCAACAACACAAGAGGACTCTACACATGGACATCACCAAATGGTCAATACTTAAATCAGATTGATTGCATGCTTTTCAGCCAAAGATGAAAAACATCTATACAGTCAGCATAAACAAGACCTGTAGCTAACTGTGGTTCAGATCATCAGCTCTTTACTGCAAAATTCAGGCTTAAATTGATGAAAGTAGGAAAAATCACTGGGCCATTTAGGTATGACCTAAACCAAATCCCTTATGATTATACAGTAGGGGTGATGAATGGATTCAAGAGGTTAGGTCTGTAGAGCAAGTGCCTGAAGAACTATGGATGGAGGTTTGCAACATTACACAGGAAGTCAATGACCAAAACCATGCCCTAGGGGGGAAAAATGCAGGAATTCAAAGTGGTTGTCTGGAGAGGCTTTACAATAGCTGAGAATAAAGACAAGTGAAAGGCAATGGAGAAAGGGAAAGATATACCCAACTGAATGCAGAGTTCCAGAGAATAGCAAGGAGAAATAAAAAGGCCTTCTTAATGAACAATGAGAATAAATAGAAGAAAATAGTAGAATGAAAAAGACTCTTAGATCTCTGCAAGAAACTTAGAGAAATGCAAGTATGGGCCCAATAAAGGATAGAAAGAGTAAGGATCTACCACAAGCAGAGAGATTAAGAAGAGGTGGCAAGAATACATAGAACTATACAAGAAAGTTCTTAATAATCTGGATAACCACGATGATGTGGTCACTCACCTAGAATTAGACATCCTGGAGTGTGAAACATTACTACTAAGGAACCAGAGATCAAATTGCCAACATCCATTGGACTGGATCATAGAGACAGCAAGAGAATTCCAGAAAAACATCTACCTCTGCTTCACTGAATATGCTAAAGCCTTTGATGGTATGGATCACAAAAAATGTGGAAAATTCTTAAAAAGACAGAGTATCAGACCACCTTACCTGCCTTCTAAGAAACCCGTCTGCTAGTCAAGAAGCAACAGTTGGAACCAGACATGGAACAATGGACTGGTTAAAAATTGGAAAAGGAATACAACGAAGCTGTATATTGTCACCCTGCTTATTTAACTTATATGCAGAGTACATCATGCAAAATTCTGGGCTGGATGTTGGGATTGCTGGGTCATAAGGCAGTTCTATTTGCAATTTCTTAAGGAATCTCCACACTGTTCTCCATAGTGGCTGTACTAGTTTGCATTCCCACCAACAGTGTGAGAGGGTTCCCTTTTCTCCACACCCTCTCCAGCATTTATTGCTTATAGACTTTTGGATCACAGCCATTCTGACTGGTGTGAAATGGTACCTCATTGTGGTCTTGATTTGCATTTCTCTGATAATGAGTGATGTTGAGCATCTTTTCATGTGTTTGTTAGCCATCTGTATGTCTTCTTTGGAGAAATGTCTGTTTACTTCTTTGGCCCATTTTTTGATTGGGTTGTTTACTTCTCTGGAATTGAGCTGCAGGAGTTGCTTGTATATTTTTGAGATTAGTTGTTTGTCAGTTGCTTCATTTGCTATTATTTTCTCCCATTCCGAAGAAATCTTATAAAGAAACTCACTCTGCAGATGAGATAAAAGGAACACTGATGTGGCCAAGAACCCAGCACTATGAGGCTCACTTTCCCACCTAGAGGGGGTCTGTGTGAATATTAACACCTTGTAGAACAGTCTGAAGCCCACTGCATTATTAGCAGCCAACACATTTTCTTTCACAATTCCATTTTTCCACAGCACCTGATGATAAAGTAGCAATGCTACTCAGCAGACAATGAAGAAACGCTGGCAATTAAACAGTCACTGGGGTCATTGGGGAAGTATGTGTTTGTCACTGTGGCAACTGTTTATGGATAAAAATATTTTCTGTTAACTTCTCCTAAGAAATTTAAGAGATTCCTCTTCTTAAGAAATTAATTTTTCCCATAAACTTCAGCAATATAATAACTTTGCAAGATTCTGATGGACAAAGAATTTTATCACTAAACACATTTTCCTTTTAGTCTTGGTTACTAGGAAACAATTGAATAACATCTTAAAATAATAGCAAACAGCAACTGTGACTTTATCTAATGTTTCTATGCTAATTTCTCCTTGATCTTTGAATACCATTATACTTTCTTATTATCCTGCTCTCTTGTATATATCCCAGTAAACTGCCTAAAATAAGTTTTTAAAACAAGGCAGGGTTTAGCATCCTTAACAAAAAGTCTCTAATTTTCTATCACTCCAACAAGCATTTACAAGACATCCTATGGGACAATGATTCTGAATGTTTTCAAATGTTAAAATATATTAGAGATTTAGGCAATTTCAGAACATATGTCATTGTTATCATTCCGCCTGTATTTGTATTCATATGCAGTGAAAATGGAAAATGCACTCTTTAGGTTTCATCTCAGAGTTTGCTCTGAGTAGACAGGTTACAGATATGTGATTAAGGAAAAAAAAAATCACTCTGATATTTTTAGGAGTGGAGGCTCACTAATCTTTCTAATCCCCTACCCACTCCTCGTCTATAACCCTTATATAGGTCAACAAAGCTTAATAAAGCATTAATGGAGAAAAGAAATTACTACTTTTTTGAATCAGTTTCTAAAGTCAAGAACACTTTTACGAAAATTTGAACAAAGGTTTGTTTTTATGAAGTCTTGATATTTTGAAATAACATTCTAGATGTTTCTAAATTACAGCAAACGGGTGGGCCTCTGTCCATTCAAAACACAATTTCTGGGCCTTATGAAAGGAAAATGCTAGTATGAAAGAAATACTACAATTAACAGGGGGAAAAAAAGATTCTTTATATTGAAAGAAAGTAACTGGAGCTTAAATATCAAAACTGCTAAATAGAGGCAAAGATTATTTGTATGCATCAGGATTTTTTGACATGCTTTAAGTGCTTTTAAAATAATATATAAGGATATATTATTTTACATATATATATGGCTTCCCAGGTAGCTCTGTGGTAAAAAATTTGCCTGCCAATACAGCAGACTCAGGTTCAATCCCTGGGTTGGGAAGATTCTCTGGAGAAGGAAATGACAACTCACTCCTTGCCCAAGAAATCTCGTGGACAGAGGCACCTGATGGGCTACAGTCCATGGGGTCACAAAAGAGTTGGACACAACTTAGCAACTAAATAACAACAACAGCATGCACACACACACACACATAACTAAAATTTACCATTGTAACATTTTTAGGTGTATAATTCAGTGGTATCAAGCACATTCACAATGCTATACAGTCATCACTACTATCCATTGGCAGAACTTTTTCATGATCTCAAAATAACTCTTTAAAAACTAACTTCCCAATCTCCCCTTCCCTCAGCTCTTGTCTCTACAAATTTACCTCTTCTAGTTTCTCAGATAAGTGAAATCACACTTTATTTGTACTCTGTTTTGTACAGAAGGGCTTTTATATTAGCTCATTTTGCCTTCTTTTTGAAACTGAAGATGTTGTACTCACTTCACTTTGCACAAATCTGTATAGTACTGGTATCTTCGCTTGTTTTTTTTTTTTTTTCATATTATAGAAATTTTACAAAAGGAAAATAATCTTCTGAATAGCAAAATACTCTAATTTTTAAGAAAGATGGTCCAAGGGGAAAAAAGTTAAAGTCTAAGAAGAGAAAAGGCTGAAAATGATTACCAAATATTGAAAATTGTATATACACCATGGCATTTAAAAGGTATAAAGAAATGTGAAGTAGTAGATTTGTATCACATTTAAGTAAACATAAACATTAACCCAGCAATGGAATGAAATCACAAATAATTTACCACTATACATATGCACTTTTTAAAAGCCTGGAAGGTCATATACCTAAAGAACAATGGTTTTCAGGTTGTGGAATTATAGGTGATCTAAATTTTTTTCCTTTTTGAGCTTTTCTATAGTTTTAAATTTGCAATGAACAAGCTTTAAAGTGTCATCAGAAAAACACATGTTAATTTAAAAAATCACAATATATTAAAATACTTTGTACTCTACTGATACATTTAAAACACTTTATATTCTACTGTATAATTACTTTAAGGCAAGGCAAAATGATCATAATTACCAAGAAAAAAAAAACAAGCTTTCTTCTACCAATATCAAAAATATCTTATTAGCAGCGATGAGATTATTATAATAGAAAAGAAAAAGGTTTATTTCTCTAGTTTACCTGTTTCTACTAACAGCTGCAATCAGATCACACTATGGTATTTAAAGTCAATTTATAACAACTATGACAGTGAATTGCAAATATAACCAAGCAAAAAACCACTACAGCAATCTTTCTGGGTCGATGGAAACATGCTGAGAATCAAGGCATCAATCCAGGAATGCCAGACTTTTATGGGCTCACATGAAACCACAACCACTAAAACCACCTACAAAGCACATGCAGGCCACGTAAGAAGGACACAGGTGTTTTCCTATCAGAAGAAACTCAGTGTGCTGAGTGGGCAAATCATCTCTCGGATGGTCCCAAGAAATTCAAAGGAAAATAGTTAACTATCTCTTAAATATTGTCTGTGAAAAAAACATAAACAATTAAAGCCATCAAAGGAAGGATAAGATTAATCAGTCATGAGGGTAAAAACTAACCATATTAATTAACAATTATTAGTTAATAAGAGGGGAATCCGACACAATCAAAGGAGGCATTGTTACAACTGTATGAGCTCGAGCAAATCACAATCTGTTTTCCTTTATGTAAAACGTTCAGCATTGAGACTGAATAATAGCTCCTAAACCTGGATATGTTTCTGAGTCACTTGCAGAGGTTCTTTTTTAAAGAACATTTTACTTTAGAAAAATTTAAGTATAGAGGGCTTCCCCAATGGCTCAGTGGTAAAGAATCCACCTGCAGTGCAGGAGACCCGGAGATGGCAGTTCAGTCCCTGAGCTGGGAAGATCCCCTGGAGGGGGAAATGGCAGTTTTTCCCAGCACTCTTGCCTGGAAAATCCCAGGGACAGAGGAGTCTGGCGGACTACAGTCCATGGGGTCACAAAAGAGTCAGACACAACTGAACGACTAAACAGCAATAAATAAGTCGATTTACAATGTTGTGTTAGTTTCAGTGTACAGCACAATGATTCAGATATATGTGTTTGTGTGTATTCTTTTTCAGATTCTTTTCACTTACAGGTTATCACAGAATATTTTTTAGAATTTCTGTACTATACAGTGGAGAAGGCAATGGCAACCCACTCCGGTACTCTTGCCTGGAAAATCCCATGGATGGAGGAGCCTGGTGGGCTGCAGTCCATGGGGTCACTAAGAGTCGGACACAACTGAGCGACTTCACTTTCACTTTTCACTTTCATGCATTGGAGAAGGAAATGGCAACCCACTCCAGTGTTCTTGCCTGGAGAATCCCAGGGACGGCGGAGCCTGGTGGGCTGCCGTCTATGGGGTCGCACAGAGTTGGACACGACTGAAGTGATTTAGCAGCAGCAGCAGTACTATACAGTAGGTCCTTGCTGGTTATCTATTTTATATAAAGTGGTATGTAAATGTTAATCCCAACCTCCAAATTTATCCCCTCTTCCTTTCCATAAATTTGCTTTTTATGTCTGCAGGTGTGTTTCTGTTTTGTAAACAAGTTCAATTGTATTTTTTTTAGACTCCACATATAGACAATATCATATGATATTCTGCTTTCTCTGTCTGCCTTACTTCACTGAGCATGACAGTCTCTAGGTCCATCCCTGTTGCTGCAAATCACACTATTTCATTCGTTTCTATGGCTGAGTAACATTCCATTGTGCACACACATCTTTATCCAGTCATCTGTCAATGGACATTTAGGTTGCTTCCATGTCTTGGCTATGTAAATAGTGCTGCTATGAACACTGGGGTGCATATATCTTTCCAAATTATACCTTTGTCCAGATATACACCCAGGAGGGGGATTGTTGGATCATAGGGCAATTCTATTTTTTAGTTTTGTAAAGAACTCCATATTGTTCTCCATACTGGCAGTGCCAATTTACATTCCCACCAACATGTAGGAGGGTTCCTTTATTTCTAATACCCTCTTCAGCATTTATTAGTAGACTTTTTGATGATGGCCCTTCTGACTGGAGTGAGGTGATTACCTCATTGTAGTTTTGATCTGCATTTCTCTAATAAATGGCAAGACCGAGAATTTTTTCATGTGCCTGCTGGCCATCTCTATGTTTTCTTTGGAGAAATGTCTATAGATTCAATGTAATCCCTATCAAATTACCAATTGCATTTTTCACAGAAATGGAACAAAATTTTTTAAAACTTTTATAGAAATACTAAAGATCCCAAATAGCCAAAGCAATAGTGAGAAAGAAAAACAGAGCTGGAAGAATCAGGCTACCTGGCTTTAAATTATAGTACAAAGCTATAGTAATAAAAATAGTATGGTACTGGCACCAAAAACAGATACATAATCAATGGAACACAGTAGGAAGCTCAGAAATAAACCCATGCACCTACTATGGTCAATTAATCTATGATAAGGAAGCAAGAATACACATTGGAGAAAAGATAGTCTCTAGTCTCTTCAAAAAGTTGTGCTGGGAAAATTGGACCATTATATTTAAAAGAATTGAAAAGATTGAAATTGGAATGTTTTCTAATACCATATCAGTCGTGTCCAACTCTTTGGGACCCCATGGACTGTAGCTTACCAGGCTTCTCCGTCTATGGGATTTTCTAGGCAAGAATACTGGAGTGGATTGCCATTTCCTTCTCCAGGGGATCTTCCCGACCCAGGGATCAAACCCGGGTCTCCTGCATTGTAGGCAGACTCTTTACTGTCTGAGCCACCAGGGAAGTCCAATACCATATACAAAATAAACTCAAAATGGTTAAAAACCTAAAGGCAGAACCAAATACTACAAAACTCCTAGAGGGAAACATAGGCAGAACACTCTTTGACATAAACTGCAGCAATATCTTTTTAGATACATCTCTTAGAGTAACAAAAATAAAAGCAAAAATAAACAAACGGGACCTAAAAACTTAAAAGCTTTTGCACAACAAAGGAAACTGTAAGCAAAATGAAAAGACAACCTACAGAATACAAGAAAATATTTGCACCTGATGTGATTGACAAGGGATTAATTTACCAAACATACAAAGAGCTCATACAGCTCAGTTAAAAAAAAAAAGTACACAATTAAAGAAGGAGAAGACCTCAGCAGGGGTTCTTAATTACAGAGTCTCAAAACCTCCTTCATCATACTGGTAACACTTGAATCTCCAGGGAATCTACATTTCAGGGACATGGCTGGAATTTACAGTTAAACCAAATCAAACCCTCAGGTGACTCTGAAGCATGAAATTCATACAACCACTTCCCATCAAAAAGATGAAGTGAGATATCTCCTGTTTGGCAGACAAAGCCATAGGAACTAAATAAAACAGAGAGACTCATAAGGTAACATTTCTGATGCCAATAAAATTCTCAACAGCCCACTCATTTAGTAAAATATGATCTGGTTCTTAGTGCTAGTATTTACTACCAACTAGACAAACACAGTCGGACATGACTGAGCGACTTCACTTTCAGTTTTTACTCTCACGCACTGGAGAAGGAAATGGCAGCCCACTTCAGTGTTCTTGCCTGGAGAATCCCAGGGACGGGGGAGCCTGGTGGGCTGCCGTCTACGAGGTCGCAAAGAGTCGGACACGACTGAAGCGACTCAGCAGCAGCAGCAGCAGACAAACACCAACTCCAGATGTTTTCTTTCTATTCAACCAGGATATTTATTTATTTTTTAATAAAGTATAAATATTCCACAGTAGGTACTCAATCAATATGTCCTGAATTAAACTAAATTGGGCAAACAGACCAGTTATTATCCACACAGCCAAAAGCAAACATTTAAGATAATTTAAGTATCTGAAGACCTATTACCTTCAAATTCTCTCTCAAAATAAATACACTGGAGCTATTCTGGTTACATAGCATTGCTGAAGCTGGGGGCCGTAAGAAAGAGTTTACATGGGGAGCGCGGCATGAAAATTACTAAGCAGGGGCCACTTAATGTAAATACCCCTTTCTACCAACATTTAACTGACATAAATAGACATAAATTATGCTGAGAGAAGCCAATTGTTTTATTTTAAAACTAGACAATAATTCACGCTTTTCTAAAACTTAATTACTGAGTCTAAAGCACTGAATAAGGTTTAAGTTTGCATTTATCAGGATAACAAAAAATCTTAATTCAGTGATGCACTCAAAGATGTTAATGATCTTTGGAAATAAATGTCTAGAAATATTTCACTGATGAGTATATATATCACAATACACTGATATAAATACACCAATTATGGCCAAATGAATATGTTTGCGAAAATTCTGTTTTAAAAAAATGCTTCTTATTCAGAGAAAGGTTCAACATCCAACATTCATATGAAATTAAAACATTCATCCCAAAGCCTCTTGTTTATAGCTTTTCATGCGTTTATTTAGTCTTCTTATAACACAGCACACAGTAGGTACTCAATAAATATTTAAGCAAAACATGAATTTAGTCCTAATGTTGTAAATATCCAATTAATAATGCAAAAATAACCAATTTAAAGATACAGCCTGGACCCACATGTTAGATATATATGTTAGATTTTATTATTTTTTCCACTGAGCACAAAAAAGATTTTAAGTGATTTGGAATAATAATATATTTATAACAGAAGAGTTACAATGAATAGGAAAGTAATATTACAAGCCATACAGTAGATTCTCAAATTTGAACAGCAAATATAGCATGAGCCTTTAAAATGCTAAATTTAGGATCTTAGGCCAAAGATTCCAATATAATAGGTCTATGACAGGCCTTATTAGAAAGTAGTATTTTTAACAAGAATCTCTGATTCTGATATAGCTGTTTTCAGAATCATGCTATAGAAGTACTCATGGGAGAAATAGTCCCATGTAAGAAGAAAAGGGGAAAAACAAACCCCGAATTTGTTTCCACATTTCTGCCTTGAATTTAGCTCTTGCCTTCCTGGCAATCAACACAAAAAGTAATTAAAGAGGAAGCAGCCAATGGCTGAAAACAAGAGGCCTGGCGGTTTGTTAGGGAAGGTCAATAAATTGCTTCAAATCTCTTTGTAAACAGGCAGTGTATGCACATGAAGGAAAAAAAAATTCCTTAGCCTTAATAAAAAGTGATTTATCAGATGGTACTTTATGTAAAACACATTAAGTAACAGGAATGAAAATGTCTTTAAGAGCAACTTTAGAGAATATAGAGAAACATCATCAAATGGGTATTCTTATTCTAATTTATTTTAAAGCATCAGGAAAATTTTTACACACTGCTGATGGGATTCTAAACTGGTCTAGCCTCCTTGAAGACCAAGACAGATGCACTTTCCTTATACTCTACCATCCCACTCCTGGACAAAGTCCAGAATCAGCAAACTCACTTGTGTACTACATGTGTGTATATTTGCAACCAATTTGGATACCAGATATTAATAAAGAAAAATGGATAAATTATAGTACATGCATACAATGGACTACCACAATCAGAGAATAATGAGTGAACTAGAATTATATGAATCCATAACAATAAAGTTCATAAATAAAACACTGAGGGGGGAAAAGTCACTTATAGAAGTTTAAAAACATGCTAAATAATTCTGTGTATTGTTTCAAAACATACCTATATTGTAAAAATACAGAGAAATTCACGGGGTAAAAACCAGAGTCAAAAAGGGTGGTTACTCTGGAGCGAGTGGAGAGGAATGGGACCAGGGAGGGCTATGGGTTCAGCTGTATTGGCAATGCTTTGTTTCTTTAGGAGGGTGGAAGTTACATAGGGGATGGCAATATGTCTGAATAATTTCATAATAAATAAACAAAAAATGTGAGGGCATAATATTAAACCATACCCTAGTAAAAATTTAAAATCCTAGGGATACAACTGAATGTGGTCCACACAAACTCCTTTCCAACGGCAACAAGAACAGATGGTAAGGACGAGGAATGGATAGGGAACCGGGCTCTTTCTACTAGAGCAATGCAGTGCATCCCAGATGGAGCTTTCAGAGGCTGAAGAGTTCAGGGAACCTCTGCATGGCAAATATACACCAGCCAGTAACAGCGTGATTCTAATCCATATCAACTGGTAGGCAACTCAGGTCCTCCATAAATTAGGAAATAAAAGCAAGCTAAATAACAATAATGCTTAGTATTAACATAATTGGTTTCCTGGTAGCTCAGATGGTAAAGAATCCACCTACAATGCAGGAGACCTGGGTTTGATTCCTGGGTTGGGAAGATCCCCTGGAGAAGGCAATGGCTACCCACTCCAGTATTCTTGCCTGGAGAATTCCATGGACAGAGGGGCCTGGCAGGTTATAGTCCATGGGGCTGCAAATAATTGGACACAACTTAATGACTAACACTAACATTTTAAAAAGAGAAGATTTATGTATATTGTAAATTTGTAAATTTGCAGAAAGTTGTATAAAGAACCATAAATAGATGTTGGCCTGAGGAGAAGGTCAACATTTCACTTTATACCCCATTACATTGCAAACAGTTTCATAAGAAGTTTCTATTATTTTATAATTAATCAACAGAACTCTCCAGCAAGGGCTTAGGGAAATGTGTCTCAATCTTGGCCACCTTCAAAACCATTTGAACACATGAAAAATTCAACTTCCAGACTCCACCCCAAATTAGAACCCCTGAGGTTAGGGTCCAGTACCAACATATTTTAAAAGCTCCATTAAAAAGAATCCAATGTACACAAAGGGTGATGTTAAAAATGCAAATGGCAATGTTTCTGTTATGAAAATCAAAAACACCAGGTATACTGATCTCACAGAAAGCCATCAATTCCTAGAAGGAAGAACTAGGGCTACTCAGAGGTTCGGTTAAAACTTTGGAAACATAAGATCTGATATGTTGTTGGAAAGCTTTAAAGCTTCAACCCTAAATTCCACACAACTGAGTTAGGAAGAGAAGTTCACCCTCGGAAAAAAGTATTCCCAGACAACAACCAAATACACATTTCAATAGACTCCTAAGAAACATCTCATTTTGACTGATACTACCCTTAATTGGCGGAGAAGGCAATGGCACCCCACTCCAGTACTCTTGCCTGGAAAACTCCCATGGATGGAGGAGCCTGGTAGGCTGCAGTCCATGGAGTCACTAAGAGTCGGACACTGAGTGACTTCACTTCCACTTTTCATTTTCATGCATTGGAGAAGAAAATGGCAACCCACTCCAGTGTTCTTGCCTGGAGAATCCCAGGAACAGGGGAGCCTGGTAGGCTGTCATCTGTGGGGTCGCACAGAGTCAGACACGACTGAAGCGACTTAGCAGCAGCAGCAGCAGCACCCTTAACTGGAGGAGGGGGGGTTGGGGAAGTATTTACTTAATTACATGTTTATTTCAGAATTTAAAATATATTCATAAACCAAAGGAAAAAAGTCACCATAATGACATATTCTTAACAATGATTTTGGAATAGAGCCTTCTATCTAGATGGTTTGCACTGCATATATTTACATATATAATTTCTCATACAAAAGTGGAATCATACTGAATGCCAGGCTCTGTAACCAGCTCTTTTTCATGTATTTTAACAAAAATATTCTTTTATGTAATACTACCTCTAGATGGTTCCACCAAGACCAGGTAACTATAAAATGTATTTTCAAGTAGATGAATAAACTAATGTGTTTAAAGGAGTTATCAGAATGAATACTACTATACTGGGCTTCCCAGGTGGTGCTAATGGTAAAGAACCTGCCTGCCAATGCAGGAAACACAAGAGACATGGGTTTGATCTCTGGGTCAGGATGATCCCCAGGAGGAGGGCATGGCAATCCACTCTGGTATTCTTGCCTAGAGAATCTCATGAACAGAGAGCCTGGGTGGGCTACAGTCCATACCATCACAGAGATCGACATGACTGAAGCAACTTTGCTGCTATATACTGAAACAACAAATTTAGTGTTGGCAAGGTTTACAGCTCGGGTGTTGCCTTATGCAGTGACTGGTTACTACTCTAGTTCCTTAAGGCTGCCCCTGGTTCCTGAGCTTCAGGCATGCCTTCATGCCATCAGTGTGGAAGAAGAAGGTCACATCTCATGTGAACACCCACTGTGTCAGCTGCTGCTGCTAAGTCGCTTCAGTCATGTCTGACTCTGTGAGCCCATAGACGGCAGCCCACCAGGCTCCCCGTCCCTGGGATTCTCCAGGCAAGAACACTGGAGTGGGTTGCCATTTCCTTCTCCAATGCATGAAAGTGAAAAGTGAAAGCGAAGTCGCTCAGTCGTGTCCGACTCTTAGCGATCCATGGACTGCAGCCCACCAGGTTGCTCCGTCTATGGGATTTTCCAGGCAAGAGTACTGGAGTCGGGTGCCATCGCCTTCTTCGATCGTGTCAGCTACTTCCTCAATAACAAGAGGAATGGCTCTACCACCGTTCCATTCTGTGGGGCTAGAGCCTCTGGGTCGAAGATTGTTACCTGTTTCACATCCTCAGAGTTTCAAAAGAGTAAGTGACAAGGGGGTTATATTTGGTTAACGTCTTTCAAGGATAATAACTAAGACCAGAAATTCATAGTGGTTTCACATCCTTTAAAAAATATTCTCAAAGCCTGTAAAGCAGATATTATCAAACCTTTGTTCTATAGGTGTCAGACCTGAAGCTAAGTTTACGAAAGGAGTGCTACACTAACATACACATGAAGCCAGACTTTACAATCCAAAACACTAATGACACAGACTCCAGAAGAAGGAACAAAACTCAAATTTACTGAGCACCTATTATATGCCAGGTGCTTTATATACTTAATTTTTATTTCTCACAATAATCTATGATTTAAGCAGTATTGTAGGAGACAGGAAGAATAAAAGAAAAGCAGGCCCTGGGAAGTGCCACAAAAGAAACTAAAGAGCCTCCTGATGAAGGTGAAAGAGGAGAGTGAAAAAGTTGGCTTAAAGCTCAACATTCAGAAAACTAAGCCCATGGCATCCAGTCCCATTACTTCATGGCAGACAGATGGGGAAACAGTGGAAACAATGGCTGACTTTACTTTTCTGGGCTCCAAAATCACTGCAGATGGTGACTGCCACCATGAAATTAAAAGATGCTTACTCCTTGGAAGGAAAGTTATGACCAACCTAGACAGAATATTAAAAAGCAGAGATATTACTTTGCCAACAAAGGTCCATCTAGTCAAGGCTATGGTTTTTCCAGTAGTCATGTATGGATATGAGAGTTGACTGTGAAGAAGGCTGAGTGCCGAAGAATGATGCTTTTGAACTGTGGTATTGGACTCTTGAGAGTCCCTTGGACTGCAAGGACATTCAACCAGTCCATCCTAAAGGATATTAGTCCTGGGAGTTCATTGGAAGGACTGATGCTGACGCTGAAACTCCAGTACTTTTGGCCACCTGATGCAAAGAGCTGACTCACTGGAAAAGACCCTGATGCTGGGAAAGATTGAGGGCAGGAGGAGAAGGGGACAACAGAGGATGAGATGGTTGGATGGCATAACCAACTCAATGGACATGGGTTTGGGTGGACTCCAGGAGTTAGTAAGGGAGGCCTGGTGTGCTGTGGTTCATGGGGTCACAAAGAGTCGAACACGACTGAGCAACTGAATTAAATTATTGATAAACTGGATGCTACAAGGCATGAGACTCTTGGAACAAGTCCAGAGGGAACAGGTCATAATCTTGAAAACAAGATATGATCCTGGGGTTGGAAAACCAACCCCAAACTGTTTCTCAACTGGCATCTCAGAGTCACATGTTTTACGTATCTGGTGGAAAATCTATAGATAAGAATATTAGTCTTAGTTATCTATTTGTTATTGATTACTGTTTCCTAATTACTCAATGGTTAATGATCATTTTGTTCTTTGGCCCTGATGGCCACATGAGTTATAGTTTAATTCCCCGCATATCCTTTCATTCACGGCTGAAAGTATAATAAAGCTGGCTTGGATTCAGTTTCGGCACCTTCACCTTGGAGCAGTGTTGGTCCCCTGATCCTCGCTTTTCTCTCAACTCTCGTGTCTCGCTTCTCATTCTCTCGCCATATAGCGCTTTTGGAAACCTTGCTTATCGAGCTGGTCTCAACACAGTATAATCTCCATTTTTATAGGTGATAAAATTGAAACACTGAAAAGTCAAGTAATTTAGTAAAGGTCACACAGTTGTTAAGTAGAAAAGTGGGATTTGTACTCAATTATAACACATCTTTTTTTTTTCCTTTAAATTAAAGGACACAATACTTTTTTCAAGGCCCTAGGTAAAGTAACTAGTGCATGGTTAGGAAATTGGTTAATTTGTGTGGAAACCTGCATTTTCTGGCTCTAAAGCTTCCATCTTTTCCCGATCGTAACCTATCTACTTACATCTTCAGTCTAGTTTAGTTCAGCCGCTCAGTTGTGTCTGACTCTTTGCAACCCCATGGACTGCAGCACGTCAGGCCTCCCTGTCCATCACCAGCTCCCGGAGTTTACCCAAACTCATGTTCACTGGATCAGTGATGCCATCCAACCATCTCATCCTCTGTCATCCCCTTCTCCTCCTGCCTTCAATCCTTCCCAGCATCAGTGTCTTTTCCAGTGAGTCAGCTCTTCGCATCAGGTGGCCAAAATAATGGAGCTTCAGCTTCAGCATCAGTCCTTCCAATGAATATTCAGGACTGATCTCCTTTAGAATGGACTGGTTGGATGTCCTTGCAGTCCAAGGGACTCTCCAGAGTCTTCTCCAATACCATAGTCCAAAAGCATCAATTCTTCAGTGCTCAGCTTTCTTTATAGTCCAACTCTCACATTCATACATGACTACTGGAAAGACCATACCTTTGACTAGATGACCTTTGTTGGCAAAGTAATGTCTCTGTTTTTTAATACGCTGTCTAGGTTGGTATTATCAAGAGATAAAAAATCCTGGTGACCCATCCAGAACTGGCCAAAATCTTGGGTTTTATTCTATTTATGTCAAGTTAATCCAGCACCCATTTCATGGACGCTGTCAAAAGACACAAAAATCCTGAATCAGAGACAAAGGACTTATTACCCATGTTGGTTTGCATCAGCTGTTAAGTCCTGTAGGGAGAAGGCAAAGGGCTCACCATGGATGCTGATACTGTGCATGCAGTGGGTCGTTAATCAAGCAGAAACACTGAGTCTTTGACTAGATGGACCTTTGTTGGCAAAGTAATGTCTCTGTTTTTTAATACGCTGTCTAGGTTGGTATTATCAAGAGATAAAAAATCCTGGTGACCCATCCAGAACTGGCCAAAATCTTGGGTTTTATTCTATTTATGTCAAGTTAATCCAGCACCCGTTTCATGGACGCTGTCAAAAGACACAAAAATCCTGAATCAGAGACAAAGGACTTATTACCCATGTTGGTTTGCATCAGCTGTTAAGTCCTGTAGGGAGAAGGCAAAGGGCTCACCATGGATGCTGATACTGTGCATGCAGTGGGTCGTTAATCAAGCAGAAACACTGAGCTTGAGGATTGACTACTTGTACAACAAACAGAAACCAGCTTCCTCATTGAGGGGAGATGTTACCTCTTCTCTCAATATTGCTTACTACAAGTCCACCTCTGACAAAAGCCTAGGTAGGGAGAAATCGGGTTTTCTTGGTATACTTAGCAGGTACATGCAGAGACACTCAGGCCCATGGCAGACTGCTTCTATCAATATAAACATGACCTTGAGGTCCATGAAACAACAGCTACTTAAAGGGTAAAGCATTAAGAGAATGTTCCATATTTATATGTTTAAATCTTTATAATCTATTTATTTCTTTATTTCTTTAACTGATTCACAGTTAAAAGTTTGCTAATTAACAAGTGCTTTAAAGCTGTGCGCAATCACGCAGTATAAAAGACCAGTAACTCTCTATGTTTCAGACAGATCTAGAGATCCAAATAGATTTAGATTTGATTTGTTTGCCCTGATTTCATAGCTTGTGTTACAAACTTTTACCTAATGTTTGGTTGTCTCTCTTTTCATGACATTAGCAGCCATTTCTAATTATTGCCTAGATGTATAAAGATATTAGGAATTGGAAAAAAAAGAGGGAGGTGATATTCTAATTCTACTATTCCCTCTTTGCTAGCTGGAACAGTGCTATAAAGGGAAAACTCTTCTCATCATCCTTTTGGAAAGACATGGTAGCTGCTTGATTCTCCCCTTTATCTTTAAATTCTCATTCTCCAAAGTGAATAATGACTTCTTGTTTTAAATATCATGAATTCATTCTAATATCCTCCAAGGTGACCAATGCATCTTTTTATAGAATCATAAATTCATGGACATAAACATACCCCACTGGACATCCCTCTTAAACATGTTCAAGTCTACCACTCAAAAACAAAACAAGTCCCTTACTGGATTTCTCACCTCCTCTTCCCAGCCAATCTGCTCCAGTGTCATCTACTAACTCTATTTCCTAACCTCTCACTTACTGTTGAACCCTCTGTAACTGGAGGGTTAAAGTTATAACCTCCCACCACCCAAACGTAACGGTTCTCGCAAAGGTCACTAGCCACATCCGTTTTGCTAAAACCAAGGTGGACTTCTGAGGCTTCGTCTCATTCAGCTACTGTGGACCACTTCTTCCTCGAAACACTCTTCCCATGCTCCCGCGACACTGTGATGTCCGGTTTTTCCCCTACCTCTCTGGCTACTCCTCCCCTGTAGGTTTTTCAAGCTTATTCTTCTTACTCAGCCATGACATGTTGGCAGGTCTAAGGCTCAATCTTGGAGCACTGCCTTCTTCACTATACTCTGTGCCAACAGGATCCCATTCACACCTAGAATTTCACTCCCCACTTACACAAAAACGTCTTACAACAAATCTATATTGTTACCTTTCCTCTCTCCCTCTGAACTCAAATTTTATATTCAACTGACTACATGACAGCTTTCTTAAGGTCTAAGAGCGTTTCTACCTACCGCATACAGGCATAAAGTCAATACTCAGTCATCAAAAAGAAAGAAAGAAGCCATTTGCAGCACCATGGACGGACCTAGAGATTATTATATTAAGTGAAGTAAGCCAGGCAGAGGAAGACAACTATCAGATATCACTCATATGTAGAATCTAATTTTTAAAAAATGATACGTATGAGCACATTTACAAAATAGAAACAGTCTCACAGATTTCACAAACAAACTTATGGTTACCAAACAGGAAACATAAATTAGGAGCTTGGGATTAACATACACACACTACTATATATAAAATAAATAACCACCAAGGACCTACTATATAGTACAAGGAACCCTACTCAGTATTCAGTAATAACCTATATGGCTAAAGAATCTGGAAAAGAATGGATATGTGTCTATCTATAACTGAAGCCAGGGAAGGCAATGGCACCCCACTCCAGTACGCTTGCCTGGAAAATCCCATGGACAGAGGAGCCTGGTAGGCTGCAGTCCATGGGGTCGCTAAGAGTTGGGCACAACTGAGCGACTTAACTTTCACTTTTCACTTTCATGCACTGGAGAAGGAAATGGCAACCCACTCCAGTGTTCTTGCCTGGAGAATCCCAGGGACGAGGGAGCCTAGTGGGCTGCCGTCTATGGGGTCGCGCAGCAGCAGTAGCGTAACTGAAGCACTTTGCTGAACACCTGAAACTAACAACATTGTAAATCAACTATACTCCAACAAAATTAAAAACAAAACTAAAGTCAGGATCCATGAAACAAAAAATCATCCTCTTCCAGTAAATGCCACCATTCTTCAACCAGATGCACAAACTACTCTCATCTCTGAAAACTCCACTTATTTATCTCAGCCTCATACCTATCTATCATCAAGTCCTGTTGATTTATCTTCTAACTGCCTTTCGATTATGACTCCTTTCACTTAAACACTACAAACCCAGTTCAAACTACTGATACCTCTCACCAAGGCCACCGTAAGGGGCTAGTGATAACACTGGTCTGATCAACTGTGTCCTTTCTCCAAATATCTTCTGCATTGCAGCCAGTGTAGAGGTGATCATGCCAAGCTTTTCAGTGGTTTCCCACGGCTTTCACAAACTCCTAACATGGCCTACACTCTGTGTAACTTGCCTATTTTCTTCATCTTCACATCTACATTGAAAACGTGCTCCCCTAGAGAGCAACCATTCAGTCTGTTGTCTACGTGGTCTTTTTTTTTTTTTTAATGTGAAAGAACTTTGCACATGCTGCTTCCTTGGTCTGAAATGCTCTTTCTTCAATTTAACTCCTCCTTCACACACACATCACTTGCTAAAGGGAGCCTTCCCCTGACCTTCCTGACCAGATCAGGTCCCATTACCACAGGCAGTCATAGCCTCTTGTACACAACCTTTGTAGACTTGTCGTATCTGTAATTTTATGTTTCTTCATGTGATTTTTTGGTTCATGCTAATCTTCTTCATCAGGTGAATTTTATGGAACAGAAACTATGGTTGCTTTGTATTCCGAGTGCTTGTCATGTTAGATGTCAAGTTAGTATATGTTGGATGAATGAACAAATGAAAATGAATGGATAAATATCCAAGTTTGTTGAAATTAATATGCATTGTCCTTTTACAAATACTTCATGTACACAGAAGTGTCTATTCATCATTATTATATTAATATTATAAATATTTATATTTTATGTACACAGAAGTGTCTATTCATCATCATTATATTAATATTATAAATATGTTATTATCATAAAAGTTAGCTGTTGTTATCACTGAATTCATTCCTTGTGGCAGAAACTATTTTCTGGTTACTTCTGAATCTATTCCTGAACACCCTGTCCCTTACCTAACTCCATTATAAAACTAGACAAAATCAAATTCATAACTTGTTTCCCTTATAATTATCACTATGAGACACAGTTCTGGTTAGTGAAGTATAAGTGAAGCTTTCTGGGAAGCTTCCAAAAAGGTATGGACTTCCTGAAAAGCAGGAGAAGTCCTTGCATTCCTTTTCCCTTTTTCCTCATGCAAATAACAACGCGATGTCTAGATTCCCAGTAACTATCTTGCAACTATCAGGAGAAGACAACCCAACTGCAGAGCCACTAAAGCACCCGAAGGGGCCACCTACTTCAGGCCTTTTTGCTCAATGAGAAAAGTAAAACCTATTTTCTTTTCTATTACTTGTGTATAAAAATACTCCTGATATTCTGCTAACTAGATTTTCTTCCAGACAAATTACCTTACATGGACCAAGATATTTTTCCTCTTTCTATTTTCCTTTCTTTACATCTTTTTTCTCCTAATAAAATTTCTCTGTCACTCTCCCTAATAATGTAACCAAAATAAAAATATCTATATTTTTGTTAGGAAACAGAAAATTAATTATAATTTTTAAAACTAAAGAAAGATTTTTAAAATTTCTTGAAAGTGAAAGACAGTTGTAACGGACTTTCTGTGACCCCATGGACTACGCAGTCCATGGAATTCTCTAGGCCAGAATACTGGAGTGGGTAGCCTATTTCTTCTGTAGGGGATCTTCCCGTCCCAGGAATTGAACCAAGGTCTCCTGCATTGCAGGCGGATTCTTTACCAACTGAGCTATCAGGGAGGCCTAGTTAATTTACAAATATGTGGAAATCAAAATAACATCTGTTTGCTGATATGGCATAAAACAGAATTTAATTTGCTTTGGTTTTGCTCATTCTTAGATATAAAACCAAATTTTAAAGTATTCTAATGTCTATTCAAATACATGAACATTAGCATGTGATATATTCTGATGTGTTCAAGGGTCAAATGTTAACAAATATTAAATAAGCGGGAAAATAAATCAGATACTCTATAGACATATTTTGACTATGTGCTATACTATATTTTTTTCTAAAAATTAAGTGTTCAGTTCAGTTCAGTCGCTCAGTCGTGTCCGACTCTTTGTGACCCCATGAATCGCAGTACGCCAGGCCTCCCTATCCATCACCATCTCCCGGAGTTCACTCAGACTCACGTCCATCGAGTCCGTGATGCCATCCGGTCATCTCATCCTCGGTCGTCCCCTTCTCCTCCTGCCCCCAATCCCTCCCAGCATCAGAGTCTTTTCCAATGAGTCAACTCTTCGCATGAGGTGGCCAAAGTACTGGAGTTTCAGCTTTAGCATCAGTCCTTCCAAAGAAANTTATCTTGGGCCAGTGCCTTTTCTAGTCTGTTCTCAGTTCGCCATCTATAAAACAAGGAAGGTAGACCACCAATAAAACATGGATAGCAGAGTTCTCTACAGAAATCAAGTCTCCAAGCTCTCTACCTCTGATTGATCTTCTACACATGATTTCCTTTAAAGAAAGAGTTTCAGTTCAGTTCAGTCGCTCAGTCATGTCCGACTTTTTGTGACCCCATGAATCGCAGCATGCCAGGCCGCTCTGTCCAAGAAAGAGTTTAGTAACTAAAAATAACTTATAAACTACTGGACAAAATGATCTCTAGGTCTCTTCTGGTATTAGTTTCATGATGAAGTGATTTCTTTAAACTCCTAAATTCTAAATAGCAAAATCCTATACAGCAAATCTGTTCAATTAAATATGTACGTAAGAAAATTCATGTGATTAGGGTGTTTTCTCACTGCAATGAGTAATAAACCAACTTGTATAACAAAAAAAAAAAAAGAAAATTCATGTGACAATGTGGCCTTGATTTATTGTCAGAAATATATTCAAATAGAATTCGTGTTTTTACCTTGTGAAAATGCCATCCACAATTCCAATTGTTGCTTCCTCTGCAGGTACATAGGAGCCAATCTGAGCCATGACAGTAATCAATGCAACCTGTTTTATATATGAGCTTTTTCCACCCATGTTTGGTCCAGTAATTATCATTACTCTTTCCGAGTCCCCCTAGAAAATTAAAGAGCAATTTCACTTATTGTACCAGAGGGGCTTCTATATAATATCTATAGTTTATTCCATAAATGGAAATGTATTAGGCAAAGATTATGCTGTGGCATTTAAGTGTCACCCATTAAGCATCACAAAGGGAAAGAAGCTCTCTGTCTTCAATCTGAACCGTGACATTACAGAACAGTGAATTTTCAGCCATGCACAAGGTTGTTTCGGAGTATAAAAAAGGAACTAACAAGAATCAACACAGATGAGATAACCCCTATGGTTTTCTCTTCAAAGAATCATTAATCTGCTTATGAGTGTCTTCTATATTACTTACATTTAAAATCTATCAATTTCCATATGTTCATCCTGAAAATTACAGGTATTATATATCTAACTGCAGAAGGCCTAATCTGAATTGGTAGCACATGATATTTTCAGTTATAGATTTTAATATAGATAGTAAAGAGACTGATAATACCAAATTCTAGGTATCAATTTTATCAGCATTTAATTACTCACTGGCATTTCACCAGAGTAAGTGAAAAAGGCAGAAAAGCTGCAATAATTGCTCTGATTAAATTTCTAGAACTTACCTGTATTAAACAATTCTAGTACTTGCCAAGTATATCCAAAGAGAAACCATCCAACACAGAGGAGTCAGCCTTAGGCATCCACGTGCTTTACTATGTGAACACAACGCCCTTGGCAATAACTGCCCGGTCAAGAGTAGCCAACCCATTAACTGACCACAGCCTAAGAGAAGACATAAACGTCTTCTGAAACTAGGCTCATCAAATCATCTCTTGGGAGTTGAAATTGAGAACCACGGAGTGCGTGCGTGCATGCTCAGTCACTTCAGTCGTGTCTGACTCTTTGAGCACCCATGGACTATATATAGCCCACAAGGCTCCTCTGTTCATAGGATTTTCCAGGCAAGAATACCGGAGTGGGTTGCCATGCCCTCCTCTAGGGACCTTCCTGATGTACAGATGGAGTCCGTGTCTCCTGTGGCTCCTGTATTGCAGGCAGATTCTTTACCACTGAGGCAGTGGAGAAGCCCCAAGAACCATGGAGAGGATCAATCTATTGATAACCAGAGGAGAGGTTGATAAGAAAGGCAGAATGAAGCTACAAGGCACTGGGGACTGTAAATGAGAAGTTATGAGGAACCAAAAGGTATGACAGGGGTAAAAAGAATAATTAGCAATGATAAGGAAAGAAAAAAATAGAGAAGAGCCAAGAGGAGTTGAGATGCCTCATGCAAATAATGGGGGTATCAGATTAAAGCATTATAAAGCCTTACAACTGAGGGGATAAAAAGTACACCTATTCCATCTCTAAGTTGAAAAAGTGAAGTGTTAGTTTCTCAGTTGTGTCTGACTCTTTGCAACCCCATGGACTGTAGCACCCCCCAGGTTCCTCTGTCCATGGAATTCTCCAGGCAAGAATACTAGAGTCAGTTGCCAACCCTTTCTCCAGGAACTCTATCCAACCCAGGGATTGAACCCACAGTCTCCCACATTGCAGGCAGATTCTTTACTGTCTGAGCCACCAGGGAAGCCCTGAATGATAAAACTAGTGATCAAAAAATTTTTAATTTTTCTACAGATGTTAAAAAATAATAAACCTATTATAAACAAATATTTTGAACATGAAATGTTTTGAAAATTCAGATTAAATGAGCAGGGTTCTTTTAAAAAATTGATAAAAGTAATATAATAAATAGAAAATAAGCCAGTATATATTAAAGATTTTACATCTGTAACTAAAAGTCCTTCAACAAGAAAAACCCAAACCGAGATAACTTTCCCACTAAGGACAGGGAAGCCTGGCGTGCTGCAGTCCATGGGGTCGGAAAGAGTTACACGAGACTGAGCGACTGAAAAACAAAATCGAAAAAAATAGTATCGATCTTACAGAAACTATTCTAGAGAACAGAACCATAGGGAACTCTTCCCAAATCATTTCTGAAAGCCACCATGATCTTGACACCAAACAAGAGCATTACAAGAAAGAAAATTTACAGGTCAACTTCATCCACAAATACATACACAAGACTCCTCAATAGAATATTAATAAGACAATCCAAAGATACATAAACCATTTAGAATTTTTGAGGAAAATAAGGTTGGTTTAACATTCAAAAGGCAGTTAATGTAATTCACCACATTAACAAAATAAAGAAATTAAACATCCATTCATTTTTTTTAAATGTAGGAAAAGGAAATAAAAGGTATAAGGATTAGAAAGAGAATAACGAAACTGTCATTACTCCTATATGTCATTACTGTGTTACCAGAAAATCTAAAGTGATCTATGAAAATTATTAGACTCTACAAATGAATTGAGCAAACCCTTTAGGTACAAGTTCAGTATTCAAATGTCAACATAATTTCGACATTTTATCAGCAAGTAACTGGAAATTTTTAAAATGATCTAATTTAC
>SJYX01011597.1:372940-417882 GCA_006410675.1 Oreotragus oreotragus
TGGGAGGTGGGAGGGGGGTTCATGTTTGGGAGTTCGTGTAAAAAAATAAATAAATACCAAAAAAAAAAGTCAAAAAAAACCCCAACAAATTGAAATATGTATACTATCATGTAAGAAACGAATCACCAGTCTATGTTCGATGCAGGATGTTTGGGGCTGGTGTATGGGGATGATCTGGAGGGATGATGTGAGGTGGGAGGTGGGAGGGGAGGGTTCATGTTTGGGAATTCATGTACACCCATGACGGATTCATGTCAATGTATGCCAAAACCAATACAGTACTGTAAAGTAAAATAAAGTAAAAATAAAAATAAAAAAAAACAAAAACAAATTTATAAAAGCTTTTGAAGGCTTGATGCTTTTGAACTGTGATGTTAGAGAAGACTCTTGAGAGTCCCTTGGACTGCAAGGAGATCAAACCAGTCAATTCTAAAGGAAATCAGCCCTGAATATTCACTGGAAGGACTGAGGCAAAAGCTGAAGCTCCAACACTCTGGCCATCTGATGCAAAGAACCAACTCATTGGAAAAGACTCTGACGCTGGGAAAGACTGAAGGTAAAAGAAGAAGAGGACGGCAGAGGATAAGATGGGTTAGACAGCATCATCGACTCAATGAACATGAACTTGAGCCAACTCCAGGAGACAGTGGAGCACAGGAGTGCCTGGCATGCTGCAGTTCATGGGGTCACAAAGAGATGGACATGACTTAGCAACAAAAGAACAATAACAACATTGATCAAAAGATGTCATTAACAGAATAAAAAATTACAGAATATATGATATACATACTATTTCCCAAAGACTTGGATGCAGTGTACATACTGAACTCCCACAAATTGAAAGAAAGACAAACTTCAAGAAACATGGTAGAGAAAAAAAATTTTAAATGACAACAGAAAAAAACCACAAATGACCAGTAAGATGACAGTCTACTTTAAATCATTAAGAAAACACAAACCAAATCAGGGAGACAACATTACTAAATGGCTACAGTTAAAACCAAAAACTGTCAGTATTAAGCTTTGGCAAAGATGTAGGACAACTAGAATTTTTATATACTGTTATTAGGGGAGTAAATTGTATACTATTTTGGAAAACTGCTTGGTAGAGTCTATTGAAGCTGAAAGTAGACATATCTGAATAATTCTGCTCCCAGGTACATGTCCAACAGAAATGTACATGATGTACATTAAAAAAAAACCATGTAAAAGAATGTTCACAGCAATACTTTCATAATAGTACTAAATTGGAAGTAACTCAAATGTTTATCAATAGAACAGAAAAGTTATATACTTACACAATGAAATTCTCTATGACAATATAAATAAGCAATATGGAAAAAAAAAAGGATGAATCACATAAAACCAACGCTGAATCAAAGAAGCCAGACAGAAAGAATACATATTGTATGTTTCTATTATAGAAAGCTCAAAAACGAGACCAAAAATAACCAAATTATTAGTCTTTGGTAAAAGAAATTAGGAGAGTGGTTACCCTCTAGAAGGGAAGGAGTTATTGGGAGGCTTTCCCTTTCTCTACAAGTGGAGATTTTGGAATGTGTTCCTTCCCATACTATTCTTCTATTTCTTGACCTGGTTTTGGATACTTATATGGGTACACTTTGTGAAAATTCACTAAGCTGTACACTTACGATTTGTACCTAATTCTGTATGTTATGTTTCAGTAAAGGTTATCTTCAAAAGGAAATGAATACATTCTCACAAATTAACCTACATGCAATACAACTGTAGACGTTAATTCTGAAATTTCTTTGAAAGAGTTAAGTCAATTCAACTTTGAAGAATGAGCTGGGAGAGGAGACTTTGTAAAGCTATAGTAATTAGCAGTGCAGCACTGCTTTAGGAACAGATAAACAGAGAAGTAACAGCAAGCCTGGACACAAGCCTATATTGGCACGTGATATATGTGAGAGTTAGGATCACAAATAAGCAGAAAAGGGGCCACGCTCAATAAACATTGGTCGGGTAACTGGGTGCCATATAATAGGAGTCAGGCTTGAATCTCACACAGCCTCTAAATCAATCCAGATGAATGAAAGAAAAAATATGAAAAGCAAGCAATCTTTTCGAAGAAAACATGGAAGCACAATTTAATGACATGAAGGTAGGGAAGAATTTACTGACAAGATAGAATAAGCAATATAAAAATACACATCATACAGGAAAAGACTAATATATTTGATTAAATTTTTAAAACCTCTGTTATTAAAAGCAGTCACCAAACACAAAATGACACGGCATATAACAAAGAAGTAGATGCTCCTATTTATTAGGACCATCAAAACAATGGAAAAATAGGCAAAGGACACAAGTACATTATATACACAAAGGCCAAAAAGTATCTATCAGAGAAAGGAAAATGAAATCAGCAGCATTTTTCAAGGGACCTACATGCTATTTCTCATAGTCACATAAGAAAAAAAGAGAAATATCAATGGTGAACATTTCTGAAGGAATAATTTTTAAGAAATAACTTTTTACATTCATCACACTATCAAGAAGTTTAAAAGTCTGCTTACATAGCATGTTGGCAAGAACGTGGACAGCAATTTGGAAATGTTTACTGAAGCTAAAGAGCCCATACACTGGTCTACATGACACAGTGATTCCCCTTTTAGAAATCTAGGAAGATATACAAGCACTCAAAAAGACATTTATAAAGCTGTTCAGTGTAATACTGTTTGTATTCATAACAGACAAAAAAAATGGAAAAAGTCTAATTGTCTATCATTAGGAAAATGAATTGATCTACTCTGTATAATTATTCAAATAATTATGTACAATGTATAATACAATAAGAAACTTTCACTGAGTTATATTTATGTACAGTTTAAGTATATACAAAAATAATTATATCATATTAAGATATATCTATATCAAATAAAAGAATAAAAACCATCCATAAGGATAATAAATAACACCAGGATAATAGGGAGGATAAGAGGTGAAGAGGGAAGAAAAGAGATGGCAGTTAATTACATATGACCTTAGCTACATGTGTAATCTTTTATTCACTTCAAAAAAAACCTAAATTTTTATAAAATGTCAGTCTTTATGATATTTGAGTGAAGAGTAAATGAGTATCTATTACATAGGTTTCTGTATCTTTTCCTTTGTTTGAAATATCAGGTAGTTAAAAGTTATTTAAGTGAATTACCTTAAGATTTAATTATTTATTCATGGATAATCATGAACAAAGAGAAGGCAATGACACCCCAGTCCAGTACTCTTGCCTGGAAAATCCCATGGATGGAGGAGCCTGGTGGGCTGCAGTCCATGGGGTTGCAAAGAGTCGGACAAGACTGAGCGACTTCACTTTCACTTTTCACTTTCACGCACTGGAGAAGGAAACGGCAACCCACTCCAGTGTTCTCGCCTGGAGAGTCCCAGGGACGGGGGAGCCTGGTGGGCTGCTGTGTATGGGGTCACACAGAGTCGGACACGACTGAAGCGACTTAGAATCAGCAGTCATTAATAATCAAGTAACTCTTTACAAAGACACTAGTATGACTTACAAAAAATTCACAAGTTTCAAATAACATTTTGTTATTTGGACTTCTTAGTGTATTACACAAAAAACAAGTACTACAGAAAAGCACATAAGGGAAAATGAAAGAATACAGCACAAAGCAGACAGCCCACAGAAGGGTTACTCCTGCCATGTAAGGCACCCCACAAAGGCATGGTTTATGGAACTGCCTGAAGCGGAACTACCCAACTCAACGAGCACAAGAGGGTGGCCAAGGAAATGTGGGAGTCGAATTTTTGTTTAAATCAGTAATTTAGGGAAGCTATGAGACAAAGGAAAATGAACACCTTTTATCTTGTAGACACCTTACTCTTTTCAACATCTTAAAAAATAAGTAATTATATTTATTCTTCAATTCTGTTTTTCCTTCCAAACAGAATCAATAATTTGACAGAGTATCTTAAAAAAATCTTAATTTAATAACCAAATACTTTAGTAAATAAGATATGCAGTGATAAAGCAAAATAAAATAGAAAATAATGTTTGTAATTAGAAGACAGTATCGGTTTCTGGCTTTCATTCAGTTCAGTTCAGTTGCTCAGTCATGTCCGACTCTGCGATCCCATGGACTGTAGCATACCAGGCATCCCTGTCCATCACCAACTCCCAGAGCTCGCTCAAACTCATGTCCATCGAGTTGGTGATGCCATCCAACCATCTCATCCTCTGTCGTCCCCTTCTCCTCCCGCCTTCAATCTTTCCCAGCACCAAGGTCTTTTCTAATGAGTCAGTTCTTCGCATCTGGCCAAAGTATTGGAGCTTCAGCTTCCGCATCAGTCCTTCCAGTAAATATTCAGGACTGATTTCCGTTAAGATGGACTGGTTTGACTCCTCACAGTCCAAGGGCCTCTCAAGAGTCTTCTCCAACACCACAGTTCAAAAGCATCTATTCTTCACTGCTCAGTTTTCCTTATCGTCCAACTCTCACATCCATACATGACTACTGGAAAAACCACAGCTTGGACTATATGGACCTTTGTCAGTAAAATAATGTCTCTGCTTTTTAATATGCTATCTAGGTTTGTCAGTATGAAAAGACTTTCATTAACAAGGTACAATCTCATCTTCTCATCTGTAAGAATGAGTAATAGAAATCCTGGCCTTACACAAATTTTGTGAAATTTAACTAAGAAAAAAATAATATGAAAGTCCTTCAAAATTATAAACACTGTAACAATTTTTGCAAATCACTGTTTCTTAAAACTAAGCCACATGAAGAAAAAAGTTGCAACACACTCTAGAGTATCTGAAACAGAAAAAATGAACAAAAGGAAATGAAAGTTATTTTGCCTTAGACTTAATGTAAAAGTCAAATGTGAAACTTACTGGAAGAGTTTGATAAGTAAAATAAGCATATGTATGCATGGGGTTGCAGAGTTGGACATGACTGAGCAACTGAACTGAACTGATGGCACTTACACAAATAGAAATGTTACTTTCTTTTGGATTTAAATTGCATGTAAGTTAGTGAAAAATGGATAGGCAAATCTGGTACTTCCTATTATTTTCAAGAGGAACGACATTTTTCTTCTACACTTCAGTACTCCAGGGGATCTTCCGCACCCAGGGATTGAAACCATGTCTCTTGCAGCTCCTGCACTGCAGAAGAACTATGTTGGGATCTTACAAAAACTTCGAAGCCCAGGCCTGGAGACCTGATTCCATGGGTCTGGAGTGGGGCGTTGGCATTTGAACTATGTCCCAGGTGGTTCTGATTCTGCCAGTTAACTGTGTCCAGAACAGCATCTCTATCTGCCTGCATATTAGAGTCATCCAGATTAAAAAAATAAAAAGAAAAATCCCCATGTCCAGGCCAGTTAAAACCAGACTCTCCAGGGTGGAGCCGGAGTATCAGTGCTAGAGAAGCTCCGGGCAACTCTAACACTGCTCCCTGGCCTCCACCAAACGCCCACTAACATTGGCCTGTCACTCATCCTCTCCCCACAATCCCTCTGCCCAAGCCCACAGCCCCTCAGCTTCCTTAGTGCAAACCTCAACCCTTAGGACCATCAAAGCCCCGCCACTCCTCCAGACCTATTTCAAGCCTCAGCTGTCATTTGGCGGCTTTGTCCTTCTCTGGGAGTTCTCACCTTCTTCCTGCTCCCAGGCTGTCTTAGAGTATGACCTGATAGCTCTGTGTCTCAGGTACAGCAGGGGACAGGCCCGGCACTTCCGCATTCCTCAAGCAGCCCATGACAAGGTCTATTCAGTTCCATTCTAGGTCTATGCTGGGAACTGGGCACTGGGAAGGGGCCTAGAAATGAAGAACAACCCACAAGTCTCATGGTCTCTAGAGGATGGGCTGTGACGCAGGAAGCCATCACTTCCAGGGGACCACTTAAAACTTCCCCTAGGTGCGGAATGTCACAGAACCACATGTCAGCATTAGAAGGAGCTTTATTTAATACTCAGGTTTCCTTGTGGCTCAGACAGTAAAGAATCTGCCTGCAAGGCAGGAGACCCAGGTTCGATCCCTGGATCCAGTAGATCCCCTGGAGAAGGAAATGGTTACCCACTCTAGTATTCTTACCTGGAGAATTCCATGGACAGAGAAGCCTGGTGCACTACAGTCCATGGGGTCACAAAGAGTTGGACACGACTGAAAGACTAACATCACACACACACACACACACACACACTCCAGATCTGCCTCCCAACACATACGCAGACACGAGCACAGCACAGAAATCCCTACATCCCTCACCATTTTCTTCTTGAATACCTCTCCTGGTGGGGAACTCACCACCTCACAGAGGAGCTGCTTCTATACTCTTATGTTAAAACCTTTTTACTTTTTCTCACTCTGCCACAGCGTGCTCAGTTACAGGCCTGGCCATCTCCCCAACTTGACTATAACGGCCTTTCAGGAAGGAACCATATTTTGCCTGGAACCTCGGGCTGTGCCCAGTAGCCTGCAGGCACTCAGGATTAACTGGACTTGTTGAGCTCCAATGATTAGACCAGATGGGGCCTAAGAGATAACGGAGGATTTCAATAGGGAGGAGCAGCCCTGGAGGCAGAAATCAGGGGCCAGGGATGGAGGGGAGGATGGGCGCCCTGCTGGGTGTCCCAACCTCCTGACTTAGGAAGGAGCTGGCCTGGAGTGGGGAGTTGGTTATGCACACCTTTCCAGCAATGCCTGTCAGTTGTAAAGATGACAGGTGCTCAATGCTGTCTGCACCCTTCCCAGATTCCAATTCCACTGATTCCCAACAGGTCCCTTCATCGTTTGCCCTTAGGTGTGAAATGCCAACAGCTCCTACCCCTCTCCCCAAGAAAGAATCAGGGGTGAATGTCAACACTAGAGATGACACCAGCTATCCCCAGCCGGGAACCTGGGTTTTCACAGGAGCTGCAGGGTCTAGAAGCCTCACCTGGGGACCCTCAGTCAGTGCTCCCTCCCCAGACACCAAGCAGGACTCCCACCCTTTCCCAGATGCAAACTGGTGGCACAGCTGGTAAAGAATCCGCCTGCCAATGCAGGAGATGCAAGAGACGCGGGTTCAATCCCTGGGTTTGGAGGATCATCTGGAGGAGGAAATGACAACCCACTTCAGTGTTCTTGCCTGGAAAATCCAATGGACAGAGAAGCCTGGCCAACTACAGTCCATGGGGTCGCAAAGACGCAGACATGACTGGTCATGCACGCACACCCACCCTTTCCGGGCTCCACCTTCGCCTCCCCGTACCCTACCCTAGGCAGCTGGTCAGATCCCCATCAGAGTTCTTCTTAAATTTGCAAAAATAATGAGCCCTGAGGTATAGTTTGGTCTGAATTCAAATGCTAGGCCTGCCCCCTCCCCCATTCCAGCCCACCCATCTGCTGTCACACCACCATCCTGTCTCAGGAACAAGTATCATCAAAGCTGAATGCACCTCTGGGCGGGCTGAGGGCCTTCAGGAGTCTGGTCAGGTCACTCGGTACGGTGGCCTCTGTTAGTAGGTCACACACCACCTCTCCACAAGCCAGGAGTGCCTTATCCCATCCAGGGAAGCCACAGGGCTCCAGCGACTGGACAGGACAGCAGTGTCTGTGTGTGTGTTGGGGGAGGGGGCACACCAGTCCCGGACAAAGCGGCTTCCAGAAACGTGAGTCTCTGTATCTGCCCTCATCTGCCCACCTAAGAGGGTCCCGGCCGGCCCACCCCACGCCAAATCTCCCTCGGCCTTCCTCCACTTTCACCTGTTCCGCGCAGCTCTGCTTCCTCCTCCTGCTTTTCAGGCTCCTCCAGCCCCACCTCAGTCTCTCACTTCCCTCAGCTCTTCCTCCAGGTGGCCCCACCCATCAGCCCCACCCCTGGGCTCCTGCCCCAGCTAGTGCTGAGGTCCGTCCTCCACAGGAAGGGGTGGACTGTGCCGGGCAGCCAGGCAGGGCCTGACAGAGGAGAGCTACACTGCGACCAGGCTGGCTCTTCAGAGACCCGCCCGTCACTGCCCGGGGGCGGAAACCCACCCCAGCTCCAAGCCTCCCCGTCACAGTGGCCTCCGCCGGCGGCAGCAGCCCAGGGCTAGCAGCTCTGAGTCTGGGGCCTGCAAGGAAAACCACAGGAAAGCGGAGACTGGCCACATTCCGCCGCTTACCAGCCTGGGGCAGGCATGACTGCCTGGCCCTGGCTTCAGTTGAATTAGTCACATTTCCTGGGTGGGGTCACTGCCTCAGCATCACTTTTTCCTCCCCCCTGGCTTGTCTTTCTCCTTGCCTGAATGACTACATTTTACTTTTGTTGTAGCTGTTGAAGCTCAATTCCCAGGGAATGGCAGAGGTGGGTGACACAGACTTTGCGATGTCCTGCATGCTGGTTTCCTAAGTGGCCCTAGTGGTAACGAACCCATCCGTCAATGCAGGAGACAAAAGAGATGCAGGTTCAATCCCTGGGTCAGGAAGATCCCCTGGAGGAGGGCATGGCAACCCACTCCAGCAATCTTGCCTGGAGAATCCCATAGACAGAGGAGCCTGGCAGACTACAGTCCATGGGGTCCCACAGAATGGGACATGACTGAAGCGACTCAGCACGCATGCAGACCCTGGGAACAAGCACTGAATCTGAATCTCTTTTAACCGAGTGCTTAGGTCCCTGGTCAAATTCCTAACAAGTCAATAGTAATTCTAAGGGTGCAAGTTAGGACAATGAAGGGTCTGTAATGTCCTGTGGTCACTAAGCCTTCCCAGGTGGCACTAGTGGTAAAGAACCCACTTGCCAATGCAGGAGACATAAGAGATGCGGGGTCGGGAAGATCCCCTAGAGGAGGGCATAGCAGCCCCCTTCAGTATTCTTGCCTTGGAGAATCCCAGGGACAGAGGAGCCTGGTGTGCTCCAGTCCACAGGGTGGCACAGAGACGGACATGACTTAGCACACACTAGCGCATGCTGGGTGCCTCTCAGGTCTACCCTTGCTCACCTTCTCATTCACCAGATGTTGACGATTACACATTCTCAGCCTCAGGCGCTGAGGGACAGCAATAAAAATAATCATGGTTCGGGTTCTACCCAGAGGCCATCTTGCCTTCAATATACATCATAAGGTCCTGGAGCTAGTCTGTCCAACTTGCTTGTTTGCTTTCCAGAGGAGGCTGGGGGGGGACCCTGAGAGCACAGGTGACTGGCCCACGATCACACAGGGAGAGGCAGGTAGAGCAAGGGAAGAAGCTTCCATGCCCTCCTAAGTCTGTATGGGAGGATGCAGCTGGAATCTGTACACGCTCCAGAAGGAAGTCAAGGGCCTTTCAGCCCAGGACTCTGGCCCATCTCCCCAAGATACAGGCCAGGCTTGGCCCAGGGCTAATCAACAGACTAGTTCGAGATAAGATTCAGCCTTCAGGGCCCCATCCAGGGAGTGGCAGTGGAACAGAATCAATCCACATGTTAGAATTTCTGGACTGGAACAAGATGAGAAGTTAAATGTTCTCTTCAAAGAACACAAACTCTAGCTGGTTGGTAGCTGAGTGTCTCCAGGTCCTTAAAAAGAGGGTCTGGTGTAATGCAAAGATTGAACAGTTTGACTACTATTGATTCTGCTTCATCTTTCTGGCAGGCTGAAGTCCATGGAATCGCAGAGTCAGATATGACTGAGCGACTGAACCACAACTGCTTCCTCTTGCAAGTGACTTAACTTTCTGTAGCCTCCCCATGTCCTATCTGTAAAACGGGCATGAAGATAAACAAGCAGATTAAATGAGATGGTGTAATTAACGAGCAAATAATAGATGGTTGCTCAGTGGTAAAAGAATCCGACTGCAATCCAGGAAACTTGCAGGAGAAGCAGGTTGGATCCCTGGGTTGGGAAGATCCCTTGGAGAAGAGGAATGGCAACCCACTCCAGTATCCTTGCCTGGGAGATCCCATGGACAGAGAGGCCTGGCAGGCTGCAGTCCATGGATTCTCAAAAGATTTGGACCTGACCGATCGACTATGCAACAAATAAACAAATAATAGATGCTCAATAAACCTAGATGGCTTTCTCTGGCCAACAGAGTATTTATCCTGGGACCTCAGTTCATGTGCCCAACACCTCTGGAAGCAATCCTCCTGCCTCCTCCCCCAGTTCACAATTTAGCAGAGGGATGGGAAGTTAAACTCCAGATCACTCCTGGGGTTTGACTTTCCATTGTTGCCCTTTCGGAACGCCCCAGCAAGGCTGGTCCACTCCGGTGTGCACTGGGGCAGAACCTGAGTGGCTCTGGGGCTCTAGACTCCGAAGAAACCAAGGGCACAAGGATGAATCCAACTCACTGCCCTCTTTCTACACTGGAGCCTCACCTGGCTGAAAAAAAAGGTGGCCCCATCACCGAGAAGGGCGGAGGAGGGTTTGCAAACTAACAAGGAAACAAAAGAGCAGGTCATTTAAAGGAATTTAGGAGTCTCAAGCCTCTTGGAACTCTTAACAGTACACACACTATTGTAGACATTATCTGGTAACCAAACACTAAAACTTCTTTTTAACAGACTCATATTTCTCCTCCCTCTCCAGTCTCCCAGTAAGAGATGCTCAGTTGGTCCCAAATGGAGTAAAATAAACATTTCTTTAGCACAGCCGCTCCCTCCCGCCCCTTCTTAGGAGAAAGGAGGAGAGGTGATTAGACACGCGGGTGCACCCCTAAGAAAAGAGCGGGGAGCAGGGTGCCCCGTGACCAGCTGAACCCCTCAGAAGCCTACAGGGGGAACTCAGGCGCCTGCTGGTCAGACCCCAAGCGCTACTTGCCTGTCTGCGCCCCGCTGGCTCGCTCCGGGCACTGCTGCCCTCTCCTCCTCTGCTCCGGGGCCCCAGCCCAACCCCCGCCCCCGCCCCCGACGTGAAAGGCTGTGAACCTCCCCGCCTACCCGAGTGAGTCAGAGGGGAGGGGAGGGCCGGCCCCGCGCAGTCATCCCTCCGGTGGAGGCTCGGCACCGAGAGGGACTGAGAATTTGGGGGGGATTAGGAAAACTAACAACCTTCCTGTGTGGTAAACTTGGCCAGTGCAAGGCTGTGTTCACAGCTCAGTTCAGTCGCTCAGTCGTGTCCGACTCTTTGCGACCCCATGAATCAGCACGCCAGGCCTCCCTGTCCATCACCATCTCCCGGAGTTCACTCAGGCTCACGTCCATCGAGTCAGTGATGACATCCAGCCATCTCATCCTCGGTCGTCCTCTTCTCCTTCTGCCCCCAATCCCTCTCAGCATCAGAGTCTTTTCCNCCCATGAATCGCAGCACGCCAGGCCTCCCTGTCCATCACCAACTCCCAGAGTTCACTCAGACTCACATCCATCAAGTCAGTGATGCCATCCAGCCATCTCATCCTCGGTCGTCCCCTTCTCCTCCTGCCCCCAATCCCTCTCAGCATCAGAGTCTTTTCCAATGAGTCAACTCTTCGCATGAGGTGGCCAAAGTACTGGAGTTTCAGCTTTAGCATCATTCCTTCCAAAGAAACCTCAGGGCTGATCTCCTTCAGAATGGGCTGGCGGGATCGCCTTGCAGGCCAAGGGACTCTCAAGAGTCTTCTCCAACACCACTTCTACACTTAACCACACGGGAACTGCTGTTATTTAGAACCACACCATCATGTACATGTCCCTTGAATACTTCATCTCTCCTTCAATACAGGATAGCAAAGCTTTTTTTTATTTCAGAGCCAACTGATACACAGAAATCAATTCTTTGTACTTAGCTTTTTCAAGCCTTTCTTTCCTCACCTGTAACATGGGAAGAAAGGCCTGGAGAAGCTAAGTATCTTGACCAGGAACGCAGAGCTACTACAGTAGGTTAACATCCTGACAGATGTCTCAAAGGGAACTTCCACTCAGTGACAAGAAATCACAGTCACTGCTAAATAGGAGGAGTGCTCCCCTAGCTCTGGGCCAGCATCCTTGGATTTCTCACTGGATAAACTACAGTAATGATCAATCAGTATCCATGAAGTCATGAGATGCAAAGAAGGAAAAAAAAAAAGTTGTCTAACGTTAATTTCCAAGACTTGAATATCAGCTAATTTTCTGCAAAAATTGTCTTCTTCCTTGACAGGTACAGATATTCACATCCATCCTTTAAAAAGACTCATGGTAGAACTATTTATATAATAGTTGCAGACTGATGAAACGTTTGACAGCTTCAAAGTGTTTTATTCCCTGAAAACATCAATCAAGGGCACATTATAGTAAGAGGACTTCCCTGGTGGTCCAGTGGTAAAGAATCCACCTGCCAATGCAGGGAAAACGGGTTCAATCCCTGGTCCAGGAAGATCTCACATGCTGTGGAGCAACTAAGCCTGTGTCAGCTACTGAGCGCCACAGCTACTGAGCGCAAGCCCGAGAGCCCAGTCACTCTGCAACAGGAGAAGCCATCACAATGAAAAGGACACGCACCGCAGCCAAGAGAAGCCCCCACCTGCCACAACTAGAGAAAGCCCCAGCACAGCCAATAATAATAATTATAATAAATCATGTCTTTAAAATAGCATGTTACAGTAAGAGACTCCTTAGTGAAAGCTCTGGCCAGGCATGCTCTCAGCCAAGTTCTTATACTTTTAACTCCAGGTACCTTTCAAATAGAAAGGGGGAGAATGAGGCTGGAGAGTATAGGCTGCATGCTAAGATACCAAGATAAAAGTCCAAATCTTTCTGACATCTACATGCTTTCCAATTTACATCCTACTGAGAGCTAGTGGTTACTCAGCCCAACCCCTGCACTTTACGGATGACGAAATCAAGACCCAGTGAGGACGGTGGCCTATCCAGAGATGACAGTACACTAACAGCAGAGCAGGATTTGAATTTACCTCTCCCATCGTGGTTAGTCACTTTCCCACTATACCCATGTACCAAAAAGTGGTATATGATGAGATTTTTTTTTTAAGGAACAGAGAAAGTGCTAGAATAGAAAGAAATTATTTCTGGCCAGATGGGGAAGGCTTTAAGGAGGCAGTAGCATTTTGGGGGCCTTGAAGGCTGAGTAGTGCAAACAATGAAGATGAGTGAGATAGGAAAAGAAACGGGAACATTCTGTATCACAGAACAGTTTAAAAAGTGATTATCCTTGACACTCAAACTGTGAAGAGTTTTATGTTATCAATCTATAACAAAGGAGGCAAGGATATACAATGATGATAGTCTCTTCAATAAGTGGTGCTGGGAAAACCAGATAGTTACGTGTAAAAGAACTAAATTAGAACATTCTCTAATACAACAACACAAAAATGAACTCGAAATGGATAAAAGACCTAAATGTAAGACTGGATACCATAAAAATCTTAGAGGAGAACATAGGCAGAACACTTCCTGACATAAATCGCAGCAAGATCTTTTCTGATCTACCTCCTAGAGAAACGAAAATAAAAACAAAATAAACAAGCGGGGCCTAATGAAATTTAAAGGCTTTTGCACAGCAAAGGAAACCATCAACAAAACGAAAAGAAAACCCACAGAATGGGAGAAAATATTTGCAAACAAAGTGACTGATAAGGGTTAATTTCCAAAATATACAAGCAGTTCATACAATTCAATAACAAAAACAAACAACACAATCGAAAAATGGACAGAAGACCTGAAAGGACATTTCTCCAAAGAAAATATACAGATAGCCAACGGGTACATGAAAAGATGGTCAATACTGTCAATTATTAGAGAAATACGAATCGCAACTATGAGGTACCACCTCACACCAGTCAGAATGGCCACCATAAAAAAGTCTACAGGAAGCAAATGCTGGAGAGGTTGTGGAGGAAAGGGAATCCTCCTACACTGTTGGTAGGAATGTGAATTGATACAGTCACTATGGAGAATAGTATGGAGGTTCCTTAAAAAACTAAAAGTAGAACTACCATATGATCCAGTAATCCCAGTCATGGCCAAATATCTAGAGAAAACCATAATTCCATAAGATACATGTACACCAATGTTCATTGCAGAACTATTTACGATAGCCAAGATGTGGAAGCAACCTAAATGTCCATCAGTAGAGGAATGGATAAAGAAGATACAGTATATATATACAATGAAATATTAATCCACCATAAAAAGGAACAAAATAATGCCATTTGTAGCAATGTGAAGGAACCTAGAGACTGCCATATTGAGTGACGTAAGTCAGACAAAGACAATATCATATGATACCATTTTTATGTGGAATCTAAAGAAACAGTACAAATGAACCTATTTACAGAAGTTGAGTCACAGATGTAGATAACAAACTTGTCGTTACCAGGGGGAAAGAGCAGATAAATTGGAAGATCAGGGTTGACATATACACACTTACATAAAGAATAGATAACCTATTAAGAACCTAATGCATAGCATAGGGAACTCGATTCAACACTCTGAAATGACCTGTATGGGAATAGAATCTAAAAAAGTGTGGATACCTATGTACATATAACTGACTCACTTTGCTGAAGAGCAGAAACTAATACAACACTGTAAATCAACTATACTCTAATAAAAAAATTAATTTAAAAAAGAGTAAGAAAAAACATTGAATTTTTTTCTAAAGCAGTTATACAAAATGTCCTTCTTTAACTCACTGTTTCAGAATCAGGAAGAAAGGAGACAAAAGACAGAAGTGACAGAAAACAACACTGAAATGCCATTAATGTTTCCTTTAATCATTAACAATATATCTGATGATTATGTTTTGTGAAAAACACATTTATAGTGATTCTCCCTGAAAAAAAACTAGAGGCTGGCAGAAAAGACTTTGTACAACTAAAGCTGTAAGAAAGATCCATAAAGAGAATCTTTAAAAATGATACGAATGAACTTATTACAAAACAGAATAGACTCACAGACACAGAAAACAAATTTATGGTTACCAAAGGGGGAGAGGTAGTGGGGATTATAACTGTAGACAGTCACACACAGATACACAGATATATCTATATACAGAGACAGATATAAAAATATATCACTTTGCTGTACATGTGAAACATTGAAAATCAACTATACTTCAATAAAAAAATAAAAAGAAAGGTCACAAAGAATCAGGTAGGAAAAGAAGACAAGTTCAGGTCAGGATCTAGGGCCCTGGGAAAGGACACACAAGAAAAAAGGGATCCCTCCTGGGGAGTGATCGGGTCAAGCCACATACTGGGTGTCCTGACCTGGAGTACAACACCAGGAAGACAAGTCCCCTGAGCTGCTTAGAAAGCCAGTGGTACTAACAGGAAGGCCTAAAGAAACCTAGCAACATAAATAAACCCCATGCATGCGTGCTAAGTCACTTCATTTGTGTCTGACTCTGTGCGACCCCATGGACAGCAGCCCACCAGGCTCCTCTGTCCACAGGATTCTCCAGGCAAGAATACTGGAGTGGGTTGCCATTTCCTTCTCCAAATAAACCCCAAGGTAACCACAAATCAAAATCCTACAATAAATAAACAAAAATTAGAGAGAAAGGAAGACAAGCATAACACTAAACAAGAATCATCAAACCAAAGGTAGGTAAAATAATAAAAGAACAGACAAACTACAAAAACAATCAGAAAGCAATTAACAAAACAGCAATGACAATAAGTACTTGTGTGTGCGTGCTCAGCTGCATCAGTAGTGTCTAACCCTTTGTAACTCTATGGACTGTAACCTGCCAGGCTCCTCTGTCCATGGGATTCTCCAGGCAAGAATATCAGAGTGAGCTGTCATATCCTCCTCCAGGGATCAAACTTGAGTCTTCTGTGTCCGCGGCATTGCAGGTAGATTCTTTACCCAATGAGCCACCTGGGAAGCCCTAGTAAGTACACACCTACCTATAATCCCTTTAAATCGCAATGAACCAAATGCTCCAGTCAAAACACATAGTGTGGCTAATGAGATTTTTAAAATCCTCCTCCAGGGATCAAACTTGAGTCTTCTGTGTCCGCGGCATTGCAGGTAGATTCTTTACCCAATGAGCCACCTGGGAAGCCCTAGTAAGTACACACCTACCTATAATCCCTTTAAATCGCAATGAACCAAATGCTCCAGTCAAAACACATAGTGTGGCTAATGAGATTTTTAAAGTAAGGACTCATCTATTTGCTGCCTACAGAAGACTTGCTTCAGAGTTAGAGACACACATATTGAACGTGAGGGTGAGAAAGATATTTCATGCAAATGAAAACAAGAGAGTGGAGGCAGCAAAATTCATATCAGACTAAACAGACTCTGAAACAAGGTCTATAATAACAAAAGACAAAAAGAGGGCATTATACAATGACAAAGGAACCAATACAAGAAGAAGCTATAACACTCATTAATATTTTTGTACCTAATACAATGCAGTGGTGTTGGAGAAGACGCTTGCGAGTCCCTTGGACTGCAGTCCATCCTAAAGGAAATCAACCCTGAATATTCATTGGAAGGACTGATGCTGAAGTTGAAACTCCAATACTTTGGCTACCTAATGAGAAGAACTGACTCATTGGAAAAGACCCTGATCCTGGTAGAGATTGAAGGCAGGAGGACAAGGGGATGACAGAGGATGAGATGGCTGGATGGCATTACCTANCTAAAGGAAATCAACCCTGAATATTCATTGGAAGGACTGATGCTGAAGTTGAAACTCCAATACTTTGGCTACCTAATGAGAAGAACTGACTCATTGGAAAAGACCCTGATCCTGGTAGAGATTGAAGGCAGGAGGACAAGGGGATGACAGAGGATGAGATGGCTGGATGGCATTACCTACTCCATGGACATGAGTTTGAGCAAGCTCTGGGAGATGGTGGAGGACAGATAAAACTGTCCTCTGAGATGTGGGTTTCCCTTGGGTTACACAGATACACAGGGTTCCAGTACTTCCTGGGAATCTTCCTGCTTTGCATTTGATTAACTCTCCTCCTTAGAAATTTACAAGGCACCAACCATATCTTCCCCTTTCTCCTTCCCAATGTTTATATCATTTATATTTTTAAAAAACACACAAACTAAAACCCCCACCTTTGATTTCTATCAAAAACCCATCCATTACATGAAGAACAAGCATCTACTGTATAGCACATGGAACTCTGCTCAATGTTATGTGGCATCCTGGATGGGAGGGGACTTTGGAAGAGAATTGATACATGTATATGAATGGCTGAATCCCTTTGCTGTGTCCACCTAAAACTATCACAACACTGTTTGTTAATCAGCTATACCCCGATACGAAATAAAGAGTTTTAAAAAATCCACCCATTACAAAGTCATTTGGCTTAAAATGGAGAAAACTCCTGAGATTACAGTAGGTTATGGTGGAGTTTCCCAAGGAGTGCTGAGACAGGCTGGGGTCTGGGATCTGGGATACTTTGCTGTAGTGCTTGCATCTGGACAGTATCTCTTTGAGTATTATATTCTGTTAAATACAAAGAAACTATAAGGGACCATAAATAACTGCATACATACACAGTTGGGGCAAATTATGGACAATAATGTACAAAGAGACCAAAAATCCAATTGCCACTTCTGAAGGCCAGGAGCAAAACAAGGGTACTGTGCATGCCTCCTGCATACAACACCAACAAAGGGGTGGGCAAACCACCTAAGCTCCACGCTGGCCTGACCCTGGACACACCCCTACACTCCCCCCGTATAAGGAACCAGCTCAGCTCCCTTGAGCAAGCAAGGGAAACTGCTGCCTTTTATCTCTCTCTACTGCTGCTGCAGGGGCTCCAATAAAGCCATGCCTGGCCTCTTAACAATTTCCATCGATTAAGGAGCCCAAGAACCCTGGCTGGTAGCAGTATGTCTTGGCATACTGCGTCTAGGACTGCCTCAAAGACTACAGGTGTTCTAAAACGTTGACCCTCAAAGTGGCAGGTGGGGCTGGGGCAGTCAGAGCCCTTGGGCCAACCTCATTTTGCTCTGAGCAACCTTTTCTTCCAGCGTACCAGCACTGTAATCATTTTCTTGGTGTGCTCTGAGGTGAAAAGGGTTGGTAAGCACTGGCTTGCCTTAGAATACATGTTTTGGGAAACAGGTCATGACTATTTGACTTTAGAAACCCCCAGCAAGTCGATTCCCCTTTCTGGGCCTTGGTTTACTCCCAAGTACGAACACCAAGTCACACCAAATGATCCCTAATATCCCTTCTAGTTCTTCAGTATGATTACTCTATGAATTGTGAACTCCTAATATGATATCCTGAAAAATAACATTTTGTGAAGGAAAAAAAGCACAAATTTAAAGTAAGACTTGGCAACTGCTCAAAACTTCAAAGTTAATCCTTTTTCATTTAACAAATCTGATTGGATGCCTGCTATGTGCCAGAGAGCTGCAACTGACAGTATGCTTACAACTAAAGAGGAGAAGCAAAGCCCCTGTTCTCTTTAAGCTTATAAGCCACTGGCAACCACAAACCCAAAAAAGACACTTACAATTTAGTGGGATAAAGACTAAACGAGGGAGAAAATATAGAGTGTTGCGGGCATATGAGGCGGGGGGACCCATCCCAGCTTCGGCAGGGAAGCCTTAGTCAGGATGTGACACCAAGACCACACTGAAAGAACAAGCAGGAGCTGGAGGGTGGACGGGGTGCGATGTGGGTGTGTGGGAGGTGGGTGTGGATGGTGCGGGGGAAGATGACATTCTAGGCTGAGGAAGACCATCTGCCAAGTCCTAGAGGAGCAGTAGCTTGGGAGCTGCACGGCTGGAATTTTCAGCATTAATTCAAACGAGGGAGTGATATGACAGGTTAGGAAAAGCCCTGTGGCTGCAGAGTGGAGAATAAACTGAAGGCGGGCAGATCCAGTGGCTGCTAAGTCTACAAATACTCAGATTATGTAAGGAGTCGGGGAAGGGAACCAGAAAAAGAGGGTTTAAAAGTGTATTCCTTCCAATTATGCTTGCAGAAGTCAAACAAGGTTTCCTAGAAGATGAGGCAGAGCGAGGTCTCAAAGGCTAAACAGAAATATACAATAGTTCCTTTGAAAAATTTTTTTGTATTTTTATCTTTTTGATGTTCAGATGAAACAATAACTAAATGCTAAACATTAGGTAAGGATATATTTAAAAGATACTTGAAAAGTTCTCTTCATTTAAACCCAGTTTCAGTGAAACGACTCCTTTCATATCAATGCTTGAGAAGGCTTTTTCCTCAGCCTTCTTTACATGTTTATACAATCTCCCTGAGAGACAGACCCAGAATCTAAACTCCCTGAACATGCATCATGATCACTGTTAAATCCCTAACTCCATCTCAGCCCGCTCGCCTGGCTTTTATATCCACCTTCATATTGGGATCTCCACCAAATGTCCCACAAGTACCCCACAGTTCCTTACTATTTGAGTCTTTGCTAATACTCCTCCAGGAAACTCAATACAGCAGTTTAAAAAAATGTTCGTTTGTTTATTGACCATTTGGATATCCTCTACTTTGTTAACGCCTGTTCAGGTCTGTTGCAATTGTTCTACTGGATAGTCCGTTAGGTCCCTCATAGCCTTTATGAGTACTCTATTGGTGTTAATTTAATTGGATCAATTTCTCACCAGATTAGAGATATTATATCTCTTCTCTGTGAGCCTAAGTTCAAGCACAATATTGACACAAAGTAGTTGTGTTAAAATCTATAAGAATAAAATATTCATAAAACAATGCTAGCAAAAAATTTGTAAATCAATGAAAGATTGTGAAATGTGAAAAAATGAGCATTCCTCAGTTATACACATACACATATATTATGTTTCAGGTTATTTTCCATTATAGGCTATTATAAGACATTGACTATAGCTCCCTGTGCTATACGGCAAACCTTTGCTGAGTGTTGGGTATCTAAAAAAATGAGTATTCTTAAAATTGGTTGAGGAAAAGTGGGCAGTAACTTGGCTCATTTAGAAACATTATAATGAGTTCATATAATACAGATCCAGAAAAGTACACTCATAATTACATGTACAAAAGACCATTTCTTAAAATTACATGACTGTCAAAAGCAATAATGCCACTTGACTTTCAGGAAATTATTTTCAGAGTATATTTTATAATTAACACTTATAAAATATTTAAAATTGAGTTGTACATAGTACGTTCTTCTTCAACACTATCCCTATATAGAAATTTATACCCTGCAAAAAAGACTGTACTTCGCCATAGCAACAGTTCTATATCAACTCCTACTCAACTTAGAAAAAGCATATGTAAAAGAAATGAATATTCTGGAATATTCTGAAGTGTTTGCTGGAATAAATCGCTCCATTTATTTTGTAAAAATTCAAATACAAGAGGTTCAACATTTCTTTAAAACATCCCTGTCATTAGGCTAGTTTAGTTTCTCAAATTTTGCTATTTTAAATAGTGTAATACATTACTTAATAGAAAGGAGGGGAATGAAAAGGAAACAAAAATAAAAATTCAGGGTCAAGAATAACATACTTGAGATCAAGTTGACTGATGTTTAGGGTCATGGGAATAATAATAGGAAATGATATTTCAAGTGATTTATAAGTAAACCAAGGTACTAAGTGGAACAGCTGTATTCTTTTCTCAAGAAAAGCTACACCTTACTAGTATCATGGACACTGAAAAAGGAATTCTTATGTTCACAGTCTTCCTATAAAAGACAACAAATACATTAGTGCCTGTTAACTTGGTTTGATAAATCAAGCAACTCACAAATCTAAGGAGAATAAACATGTTTACAGACATCAGAGATCTAGTTATGTACTACTCCAAGTTTTTGGATGATACTGCCAGCTAAAAATTGCCACCTTCCATCTGCCTCTAAAGGACTAAGTCATAAACCGCTGCAGCCGCTGTTCTCCAACACACCCTGAGAGGAGTTCAGGGTGGCGATCAGGAACCAGGCACTCTGGGCTTTGGGAAAAACTGGCAGCCAGGTCTCTAGATAGTTAGCTTATTTGCCGGAGAAGATTTTGAGCCCAATTCTTGCATCTCCTCATATCTAGAGAAGCACTAAAATCATTAATAGTGACATCTGCTCCTTGTGACCAGCAGTAAGCATCTGCCAAAATGTGTGCTTAGCTGCACCTACCCCACTTCACTAAAATTTTCATACATAACAATGGCCTTCCCCCCGTCTCTGGAGCAGTTTCTCAGAGCTATCTGAAACGCTATCTCCTGGGCTATAGTCCTCATTTTGCCCCACATAAAACTTAATACACAGCTCTCACGTTGTGCTTTTTTTTTCTGTCAGCAATATCAAAAATGTATTATTGAACTAGATATTATTCAAAGTATTTCCTTTTACTTGGCCCACCCTTGTGGTCAATCAAATTTAGCAGGCTCACATCTCTGTCACCCTTGCTCACAGCCCAAGATGGAATATTCTGTGATATTCCCAACTGCCTTGCCCTCCTGGGTTTCCTTTGTGTGATCTAATTTCCAACCGATTCCCTACATTTCAATTTTCTCACTGTCCTCTGAAAAACTCCCCAAGACTTCTATGTTTCTAACTCCCTCGTTTAACATTTCCTTCACACACTGACTTGAGCTGAAAGCTGGCTGTTACTCCCCTGCAGTTCTCTCATTTCAAGGATGAGCTTTTTCCCACATCCTTTCATTTGTATCTCAGGGTTCAAAGGTCCTCCCATATCTGCTTCTTTAGGGCCTTATCATCTACCTCCAGTTCATCAAGTCTCCATCTCTTGGAATCTCTGGACCACCTTCGCATGCCACTACAAATCAAGTTGTCTGGACAATTTCACGCCTATGGATGCCTTTTTCTCAAAAGCTGTTCCTCGATCTCCTCATCTCCAAAGACCTCCTCCACTTCTGCTCACCTTCCATGGCCATCCCTGGGATCTTTCTATCACCCAGCACACTGCCTCTGGAATCTGGAAGTCAGGAACCTCATTCTCCAATACAACCTCCCTCACTTAGCGACTCCTTCCATGTTAATGATTTCATCTCACCACCAAATAATTTCACTGTGTTGACAGAGACTCCCTCCTTGATCAAACGCTAGTCAGGCTCCTCTGAGCCCACCTGATCCCAACCTTGGCCTATAACAGCTGCAACCCTCTCGGCACATGTGATTTCATTCCCTCCCCACTAAGAGACCAGAACAAAAGCCAGCATATAGTTTCTATTTAACAGCTCAAAGCCACAATCTTGGGATGATCCCAGTCCCCATTAAAGTCCCTGCTTACAAACGCACAACAGTGCCAGGAAAGAATTTGTATTTGTTCCAGCCAAAACCTAGTGAAAGATAGACATCAAACCTACTTTTTGAGCAATTACTTCAGAAATCTTGTGGTTATAAATCCTTTCTCTAACCCCTTTAAGAGGAAAGTCTTCCACTACTTAGAAATAAATGCGTGTGGAGCCTCTCTTTGAAATGCAAACATCCAGAGAAATAACTCTCACTGTCCTTCTCAGTCCCCATGGGAGGGGATCAGCAACAGTTGCCAGTTATGAAACCCAGAAGGGTTTCACATTAACCAAACCTCTTTTCTCAGTTTTTCTGTTTCCACTTCCTTTAACTTGCCCATGCCCAGCCCTCCTCCCTACTTGCTCATTCTTACTTTAAGACACCTAGTCATCTCTGAAAGGGCAGCAGAGGATGAGATGGTTAGACGCAACACCGACTCAACGGACATGAATTTGAGCAAACTCTGGGACATAGTGGAGGACAGAGGAGCCTGGCGTGCTACAGTCCGTGGGTGGCAAAGAAGTCGGACACAAACAAAAACATCTCTGCACAAACTGTACTCGGTTCAAGCTAGACTCTTTCCTACGCAACAATATTACTGAGTAAAACTACCCTTATCACCTGAATTAGTGCATGGCTGTTTATCATGGACAACGTAACTCGGTGTAACAAACATACACACACAAGTTCACTGTTTTCTGCAGGCTTAAACATTCTTTTCCTAGCATTCTCAATCCTTTAAGGGGAAAAAAAAAAAAAAACCTTTAAACTCCTTAATAAGGCTTTAAACAAATTGGCCTCTTTCTTATTTCTGACACCTTTTTCTTTATATTCTATGCCCCAACCTTATGCAACATCTTTCAGCTCCCTGAACCCACCAGTGCTGCTTCACCCCTAGACTCTACCACCCTGGCTCCTGCCCTGGAATAATCGTCTCCATTTCCCTGGTCTGCACTGACTCACTCTCTCTTCAGTCAGTATCTCATCCCTGGGAAACCTTCCCAAACACTCTCCCTAACTCCAGGTTACATGCTCTATGACACCTGGTCTCCTGAATCCTGGCCTGACCAAGCCACATTATAATAATCCATCTTCCCTGCTAGATCACAAAACTCTACAGGCAGGGCATACTTCTGTCTTGCTTTCCGCTGTCTGTCCTAATACTCTGTTTCACTACCTGATGCTAAAAAGGTACTCAGTAAGTATGTGTTAGATGAATAAATACTGTAAATCATTAATGTTCTATAAGAGAACCCTAGTCCATATGACAAAAATTCTTTTTTTTTAATGACAAAAATTCTTATTACTGAAATCAGCTGAAGCATCTGTGATCCTTTCACAAACAGCTGACAAGAGATCACAAGACAAAGCCTATACTATATACCAACAGGAATTTACAAAACCATAGTGTGATTCCTCTCCATTAGCACCTGTAGGCATTTAAAAATATAAAATATTTTTGCTGGGTTACCAGCTAATTAAGGCTAATCTTTTAGTTCCTAAATTGTTCCCTCTATGGATAATCTTTTATTGGAAATAGCACTGACTCCATATATGGTGTTGAGTATAAAACTATAGCCATGGATTAGTTGACTTAAAGCCAAAGGCAAAACTTGGGTAAATTTTTAAAACATCATACGGTATTTAAAAGTTCGAGATCAATGTTATCATCTTCAACCTTTTATTGTCATGATGTGGTACTTACTGACAAATCTGTACTATTGGGAACAAACTGGTCCTGCTCTCCCAGCAGCACATCAATCACAGGGTGCCGGCCATTTTTTATTAGGATTTTCCTTTCTTCTTGTAGAGTTGGTCTATGAGAAGAAGCATGTTTCACTTAACAAGGCATGGAAAGAGACTTTTAAAAAATCTCAAAAAGCATGAAGATTTTTGTGGACAGTCTGTCAGACACACAACCAAACCTTAAACATGGACTTTAAGAACATATGCTCAGGACAAGGCTGAGTATAAAGTTTAAACTCAACTGTAGAATCAGAATTGGAAAGACCATTATTATAATTACAGTGCTCTGAGGCACAAACTTTAGAGTCTTATGATGGCTCTGGAACTAAGATCTCCCTTATAAGATCCTTTTTCTTTTTTTCTTTTTCTACTACTCTCTAAGATATATTCATTTAAAAAAATTACACTTCAGATTATTGCTACTTAAAATACTTTTAGCAATAAAATTTTAAAAATCATGCAAAATTATTTCTAGATTATTACATTAATATAAATTGTATGTTGGACTCGGGGACAAAATGACCTAAAATTTTCACATTCTGTTTAATTAAAACTTCTATGGTCTTTAGTATCTTTTACTTTTTTTGATATAAAAAATGTTTATTTGCCTTGCTTGTTTCTTAAGGTCTTATATTTCTGTTTTCACCGATACCTTCATCGATTTATCCAAGCTCTCTGAGCACCAGCCTTCTCTCAGTTTCCTCCCCAGAGGTTACCACTGAGAGCAGTCTGGCGTCTACCTTTTCCAGTTTGGTGTCTACCTTTCCCAACGTTCTTCTATGCATTTAAGTTTCCATAAACTCATTGTATCGCTTTCTGATTTCTTCTTTAAAAATAAGCAACAACAACAACGAAAACCAAGAATCATACTGTAATTCATCATTCCACAACTACTTTTCCCCCCCTTAATATTCCTTGATACCTATAAAAGATAGACTTCACCATTTACCATGTGGGTCCAGTGGACTCTGTCATTTTATTTCTTTAAATCTTTCTAAGTCATTTTATAAGTACTATGTAGAATTGAGAAAAAAATAACAGTGAGGGGGAAAAGTCATGGCAACTAGTAAGAATCCGAACATGGCAAATTTCAGATTTTTATTCCATATTTTCCAGGTTTTTAAAGCACACGTAGGGCTTCCCTGGTAGCTCAGTGGTAAAGAATCCGCCTGCCAATGCAGGAGACCCGGGTTCAAACCCTGGGTCAGGAAGATCCCCTGGAAAAGGAAATGGCAACCCCATTCCAGNGCAAATTTCAGATTTTTATTCCATATTTTCCAGGTTTTTAAAGCACACGTAGGGCTTCCCTGGTAGCTCAGTGGTAAAGAATCCGCCTGCCAATGCAGGAGACCCGGGTTCAAACCCTGGGTCAGGAAGATCCCCTGGAAAAGGAAATGGCAACCCCATTCCAGTATTCTTGCATGGGAAATCCCACAGACAGAGGAGCCTCGCAGGCTACAATGCATGGGGTCGCAGAAGAGTTAGACACAACTTAGTGACACAGGCATATATACCCAGAATGGGCAACACACTATGAATCTAAGTAACTATTCATCAGCTGTCATGCAGGCACATGGATGATATTCACTTATAAATACTAATTCTAAAGTTCAATACATTTCTAATAGGTTCTAGCTTATCCTTATTTCTGCTGCTTCTCCCACTTGCAATGAAAATGCAATGCTTGAAGAACGTTTTGAAATCTTTTAAAGCTCATAATTTTGATAAAGAGAAGATAGCTATCTTCTTTGCTTCATAATTACAAAACAATTTCATACCTACATTTATAAAGACAAGTCAAATAATCAATCAAATGAGTACTTTTATTTTATATCATCTATTTTCTTTCACTCTCCTGCTTCAGCACCTATCCCCAAGCAAACAGTATCAAGTAAATTTTAGGGCACAAATATCATAAAAGAATACTCCCATATGTGTTTTTAGCAAATCATGACGGTTCCAATTCTTGTCACTAAGCACTGCACGATGGATGCATCTTTTGGAATAACAAACTGAATACGAATACTCCATTCCACTTTGCCCTCACAAATATATTACTCACACACACTTAAGATATATTATCTGCACACTCATAATCTGAGATTTTGTTTTATACAAGAAATTTCACTATCATTAGTATATACAGCACTGCTATCCTTCTCTTCACATTCATCTTTAGAAGAATCTAATAATGAAATGAAATGTTTTCTGTCAGTTTTTTTCTTTTTGCTATTACAAGTGAAAAGAAAAATTCTGAATTCTCAACTGTATTCACTCAAAGTCAGAAACAAAACTACAAGAGTGGCATCGCCAGTCTATTTTAATATCTTCTTGAAAGATAATGTAACTGTTTGGCAAACACAATGAGAAAAATGAAGAATGATATGACAGTGACTTCTATCTCATTTCTGTATTTTCAGCTTCCTTCTTATTTTAAATTTTTACAGCATGCTGGGAAATACTGATAAACAGTGATGAAATGATTCCTATCATGATGAGATAGTAAGGCATTCATTCCAGACAGAATCAAGATAAACATTATTAAAGATCTCAAAATGCATTTTAGATTTATAAAAGGGTCCAATAGGCTCATCTGGGGAATATAAGACTGAATAAATTTTATTCTCCTTTAAAAAAAAAAAGTAAATTTTCTCTTTTTTCTTTATAAGACCTTTAAAAAACGCAGAAGCTGAAAACAGGTCCAGTGAACCCTGATGGTATGGAATACTGAAGATGAAGGATTATTCCTTGGAGGCATTCTTTCAAAGCTGCTGAACAGCAAGTTAGCTATCTCCACTACTGAATATTCAGACTGTCTAGACTTTCAATGTTATAAACAATGCTCCAATGAACAACCATATATACACATACATGTGCATATTTTCAAGTTTTTCTCTAAGCCAGAGGAAATGCTTGATGTGGAATTTATAAATCATGGGACATGCATATTTTTAAATGCATGTTAAAATTTAAATGGCTTTTAATTAAAACTCAGGCCCATCAACTGGGTGATGCCATTCAACCATCTCATCCTCTGTCATCCCCTTCTCCTCCTACCTTCAGTCTTTCCCAGCATCAGGGTCTTTTCACTCTTTCACTTTCATCAAGAGGCTCTTTAGCTCTTCTTCGCTTTCTGCCATAAGGGTGGTGTCATCTGCGTATCTGAGGTTATTGATATTTTTCACCGCAATCTTGATTTCAGCTTGTGCTTCATGCAGCCCGGCATTTTGCATAATGTACTCTGCATATACGTTAAATAAGCAGGGTGACAACATACAGCCTTGATGTACTCCTTTCCCGATTTGGAACCAATCTGTTTTTTCCACATTGGGTTCTAACTGTTGCTTCTTGACCTGCAAACAGACTTCTCAAGAGGCAGGTCAGGTTGTCTGGTATTCCCATCTCTTGAAGAATTGTCTACAGTTTGTTGTGATCCACATAGTCAAAGGCTTTGGCCTAGTCAATAAAGCAGTAGATGTTTCTCTGGAACTCTCTTGCTTTTTCAGTGATCCAGTGTGGCAACGTGATTGTTCCTCTGCTTTTTCTAAACACAGCTTGAACATCTGGAAGTTCACAGTTCACGTACTGCTGAAGCCTGGCTTGGAGAATTTTGAGCATTATTAGTGTGTGAGATGAGTGCAACTGAACATTCTTTGGCATTGCCTTTCTTTGGGATTGGAACAAAAACTGACCTTTTCCAGTCCTGTGGCCACTGCTGAGTTTTCCAAGTTTGCTGGCATATTGAATGTAGCACTTTCACAGCATCATCTTTTAGGATTTGAAATAGCTCAACTGGAATTCCATCAACTCCACTTGCTTTGTTCATAGTGATACTTCCTTAGCCCACTTGACTTCGCATTCCAGGATATCTGGCTCTAGGTGAGTGATCACACCATCATGATTATCCAAGTCGTGAAGATCTTTTTTGTATAGTTCTGTGTATTCTTGCCACCTCTACTTAATATCTTCTGCTTCTTTTAGGTCCATACCATTTCTGTCCTTTACTGTGTCCACCTTTGCATCAAACATCCCCTTGCTATCTCTAATTTTCTTGAAGAGATCTCTAGTCTTTTCCATTCTATTGTTTTCCTCTGTTTCTTTTCACTGAAGATTGAGGAAGGCTTTCTTATTTCTCCTTATTATTCTTTGGAACTCTGCATTCAAATGGATATATCTTTCCTTTTCTCCTTTGCCCTTAGCTTCTCTTCTTTTCTCAGCTATTTGCAAGGCCTCCTCAGACAACCATTTTGCCTTTTTGCATTTCTTTTCTTGGGGATGGTCTTGATCACTGCCTCTTGTACAACGTCATGAACCTCCANGTGAGTGATCACACCATCATGATTATCCAAGTCGTGAAGATCTTTTTTGTATAGTTCTGTGTATTCTTGCCACCTCTACTTAATATCTTCTGCTTCTTTTAGGTCCATACCATTTCTGTCCTTTACTGTGTCCACCTTTGCATCAAACATCCCCTTGCTATCTCTAATTTTCTTGAAGAGATCTCTAGTCTTTTCCATTCTATTGTTTTCCTCTGTTTCTTTTCACTGAAGATTGAGGAAGCCTTTCTTATTTCTCCTTATTATTCTTTGGAACTCTGCATTCAAATGGATATATCTTTCCTTTTCTCCTTTGCCCTTAGCTTCTCTTCTTTTCTCAGCTATTTGCAAGGCCTCCTCAGACAACCATTTTGCCTTTTTGCATTTCTTTTCTTGGGGATGGTCTTGATCACTGCCTCTTGTACAACGTCATGAACCTCCACCTATAGTTCTTCAGGCACTCTATCAGATCTAATCCCTTGAATCTACTTGTCACTTCCACTGTATAATCATAAGGGATCTGATTTAGGTCATACCTGAGTGGTCCCTGCTTTCTTCAATTTAAGTCTGAACTTTGCAATAAGGCATTCATGATCTGAGCCATAGTCAGCTCCCAGTCTTATTTTGCTGACTGTATGAGAGCTTCTCCAATCTGATTTCACTATTGACCATCTGGTGATGTCCAGGTGTCTCTTGTGTTGTTGGAAGAGGGTGTCTGCTATGTCTAGTGTGTTTTCTTGGCAAAATTCTGTTAGTCTTTGCCCTGCTTCAATTTGTACTCCAAGGCCAAAACATACCCTTACCTATTAGTAAATTTGGTGTTATCAAACTTTCTAATTTTAACAGTGTGATCTCATTGTTTAAATATGCACTCACTGCTTCATAAGGTTGACGTATTTTCATCAATTTCTTGACCCCTTTTCTTTTTCATCTTAATATCCTATCAGTGATCTCAAGTTTTTAGACTCAGACCTTTCACATATAAGCACATTTCTGAACGTACTCATAACACCAAGAAATAATACTTTCCTGAATACTTGAATTTTTCTTAAATATATCTAACAAAACCCTGAGAGTATACATTCACATCTCTAAAACAAAGTTACTAAAGTATCTTCCAAGTAAATGATTTGAAATCACCTTTTGAAAAGGGACATTTAAAGTTACAAGAAAATGACACTTTTTAAATTTTAGAGTATAAATTTAAAAGAGAATTTTTATCTATATAGGTTACGAATATACTGTAAAGAAAAAATGATGAAACCAACTATAAATTATGTCAGTTTTAAAATTCTAAGTGCTCTGCCAAGTGAAATCAACATATCATATTCATGACACTGATATGACCTCCCAGGAAGGTTTTCACTTTAAAACAAAAATCTGAGTGATTTGTTCTGCTCCAAAATCTACACTGACTTACTCTGTTGCTGTCAAAACTACTTAATGACAAAACACTTTCTGGTACAGTATGAAGCGAATGATTATTCAGAGACCTGAGAAGATTTATTAGGACAGGACAGTGATAGCAGAACGATATGAAATGTTGATAGCATTTAGTGGCACTGAAGAGAAAGAACCGAGAAAATCTGGATGCTGCCTGAAAAGAATGAAACACTAACCTTAAACAAATTTACCTATTTTATTTTATATTTTTAAAAATGCATCATTCTCCTTTAAATGAGCCAGAGAAACAGAACAACAGTCTATATTGGTAAAAATGTACAATGTCCAGAATACAAATTGGATAGAAAGACCTAGAATAAGAACTTCTGTATAACGATTTAGAATATAGTGAATAAAATGTCCTAATAACATTTAGAAAGACGACTGTAATTATGAAGCCAATGATCAATTTGAACTAACTGCAATAACTCAAGTGCCTAAAAATCTTTAAACAAGCTGGAAATCTAAGGGAAAAGAGCATAAACTTCATATTATTTAGATACTAATTTTAAATCCATTTTAGAAAAAAGCTTCCTATTTCATGGCTATTTACACTCAATTTTATGGCTGCCAAAAAAATAAAAAAGAGAGAGACTGATTGTATTACTTAAAGATGATGGCACAATTTTCATTTAAAAATTTTCAGGTGAAGTTTTCTACTATAAAATACTATATACTATATATAAAATATATAGTATCCAATTTGGAAAGTATTTTAGCATGTGACATTTCCTGAAACTGTCTTACTGACAGAAGATGTGGTTTAGAACAATCCTACTGAGGACAAATAAAAGGCTGGATAAAGTATAGAAAACCTGTACTTTACTTGAAGTATACTACTTGAAGCCACCTGACAATTAACAAGACAGCAAGGAATGACCAGGCCAGGAGCTGGGGGAGGACAGAGGACAGAGGGTGAGGGAGGGTGTCTGCTGATTTCTGCTGCTTTCTGAGGGGATGCTGAGCACTATGAACAGCTTTAATCCGGATTGAGACACCAAAAGACTGCACACCAGGCAGAAGACTGGATCTGAAGTGAGAGCTGCAGGCTTTGAATCTTTGAACTTTTGAATCTTTAATCCTTTGAATTTCTGAACCTTCTCAAGCTCTAATGTGAACTAAGTGATGCCAGAACATTAGTGTCTTAAGATGTGACCCTTTCGGAGAAATATACATCAAATTATTTTTACAAATGACTTTGCAAATATAATGCCCAGAAGATAATCGAAATAAGCAGGCATTCAAAGAGATGCATGAATGAAAATGAACAGAAACAACAGACAACAGAAAGAGACCCACAAGGACTACAGACACGTGAATCATCAGACACAGACTTTGAGATAATTATGCTTACCACATTCAAAAAGACAGAAAAGACTGTGAACTGATGGAAAACAAAAAGTGATTTTTAAAAAATAAATAATGATAGGTATGAAAGATACTAAGAACCCATAGGCTCAGATGTTTTTATTAAAGGCAAAAAAATTTTACAATACTTAATTCTTTCTGATTTTTGAATAAACATCAGTGAGTAACTATTGCTGTTTATTAAGTATTTATCATCTGCCTGGTTCTCCTTAGAAATTTCATAAAGTCTTTATCTCATTTAATTTGCACAACATTTCTAAGGGGTAGGTATTATTTTGTGAAGAATATGAAGAAACTGAGGAGCACAGAGGTTATGAAACTTAGTTTAAGATTAGTGGTTAAAATAACCAGGCTGGTGATCAAACCTATGCCCCTGGGAGGTGATTAGGGCTTAAGGGCAGAGCCCTCAGGAATAGGCTAGTACTCTTATATAAGAGACCCCAGAGAGCCCCCAGTGCGGAATTGCAGCCTCGGGGAGTTGCTGGAATGAGTCCAGGCGCAGAACACCAGGCAGAAGTGGGGCCACCTCAGAAGCAGAGCTTGGCCACGGAACGAACCACTGCGGGGACTGGGCAGCCTGGAGCCCTAGGGGCCCAACCCCTGCCCAGCAAAGCTATGGGAACAGGATTACTACCCGCTCAGGTCTGGAATGCAGGACCCCTGTGCCCCAGTGGGCCTGGAAGGCAGAGCACTGAGCCAAAGCTTTAGCTTAAGATTTAGTCTTAAGGAAGAGCAATTTGAGAGCAACTGAGTGGAATTTGCCTTAAAATGAATCATACCTTAAGTCTCCCCCATATCTGATTTAGATGATGTTTAAATAAGACTTTTATAATTACAAAGTTAAACATTTCATAAGTGTTCAAGTGAACGCTAACAAATGAAAGGATCGCTCCTCTATAAAAAAATGTCACCCACATAAACCTAAAAATTGAAATATGTAACATTTCCCTCGAGTTATAGTCATCATCTGTTTTCATTATACCCAATGGTAGGGCAAGAAAGGAATTTCTTAATTTTAAATCAAGCTATATGTGTATGACATTCAGCTTTACCAAGAGTTCAACATATTTGAATAATTTTAATACTTTATAATGAAAGTGAAAGTCACTCAGTCAGGTCTGACTCTCTGCGATCCCACAGACTATATAGTCCATGGACTTCTCCAGGCCAGAATACTGGAGTGGGTACCATTCCCTTCTCCAGGGGATCTACCCAACCCAGAGATTGAACCCAGGTATCCCACATTTCAGGCAGATTTTTTTACCAGCTGAGCCACCAAGGAACACTAAATTAATTGAAAAATTCTATCTGTTCTAAAGCACTGAAAAGGGCTGAGGTAAACAAAACAAAACAAAACAACACATTACCTGCAGTAATCTCCTTGCTTAGCGACCTTGGCCAGGGAGAAAATGCAGTCGATTGTTGCTAGGTGATGGACTGCTTTACACAAGGTGTGATAATGTTCACTGAAATTCCTACAGAAGCAACAACAACAACAAAAAGGTGAGCAAATTGATTTCTTAGAGCTATAAAAACTGTACAATAAACAATCAGTTTGGTAGCTATGGGTGAGCATAAATAAATAACTAGGCACATAGCTAGCAGTTAAGAAAGGTGGAAATTATATTGAACTATTTTCTATTTAATAACTTGATTACTGAGACTTTATCTGGAAAAAGAAAAAATATATATATTTTAAAAGTTTCTTTACAAAGACGTCTACTATTAATACAATATTGCACATTTCATCTGACCATGACCGTGAACTCAGACCTAATTAACACTAATGTAGAGATTATTTTCATTTAACTTAAATGACATCACGAACTACCCAAATGGATCACCTTCCCTTGCACATATCCTTCATAGCAATGTCCAAACTAGGAAAACAGTTTCAATATCTTCTCCTAAAATTTATCTCAGTGGTAGAGCTCATCAGGTCCACCTGATTTATCTAACATCTAATGATAGAGTTGTCACTGCAATAAATTTTTTGAAGGCAAGCAAGAAGAAAGGTCCTTTTTTTAGTGATCTTCAGTTTTCTTATTAATAATTCATATAGAAATTAAATATTACACTTTTTAAAAAGGTCACTTTAAGTCTTTGGCTAATTAGGTAGCTGGTGATCTAAAAGTTTAGAAGACTTGCATTGAAAGACTTATGCTAGAAAAAACATATGTTGTATGTAGGGGTTTTCCTTTCCTTTTTTGGCTTAGATACTTTCATTATCTCTTATCACAGAAGTTCCTTATAACCTTCTAAAGATGATCCTCTCCAAAAGAGATGAGTATTATACTGAATACACCTCTTAAAAAATATTTCTCTATTTAATACTGTGGGTTTCAGAAACTAAGAGATTTAGTCTGTTTGCTTCTTAAATCCAAAAGTTTTTAGAGTGCTTCCTACTAGAAGAGGATATCCAGATTAAGCTACTATGTGATCAGTTATTCCAATATCATTACCGTTGTACTGGTTTTTTAGAACCCATAATTTCTGACTTTTTATTAATATTAAAATAAGATATTCTATGTAAATGACTTTTCCAGACACTAGAACATTTTAAATATTCAGTTTTAATTCTAACTATTTGTGAATTACAGGGTATATTTACAGTATAAACGTCTTTGTCTGAGTAGATACAGCACTTGTTCGGCTGCTAAGCTGTATCCAACTCCGAGATGCCGTGGACTGCAGCATGCCAGGCTTCCCTGTCCTTTCACTATCTCCCTGAGTTTGCTCAAACTCCTGTCCAACCATCTCACCCTCTGTCATCCCTTCCCCTGCCCTCAATCCTTCCCAGCATCAAGGCCTTTTCAAATGAGACAGCTCTTTGCATCAGGCAGCCAAAGTATTGGACCTTCAGCTTCGAAACTCCGAGATGCCGTGGACTGCAGCATGCCAGGCTTCCCTGTCCTTTCACTATCTCCCTGAGTTTGCTCAAACTCCTGTCCAACCATCTCACCCTCTGTCATCCCTTCCCCTGCCCTCAATCCTTCCCAGCATCAAGGCCTTTTCAAATGAGACAGCTCTTTGCATCAGGCAGCCAAAGTATTGGACCTTCAGCTTCGGCATCAGTCCTTCCAATGAATATTCAGGGTTGATTTCCTCTAAGATTGACTGGTTTGATCTCCTTGCTGTCCAAAGGACTCAAGAGCCTTCTCTAGCACCACAGTTCAAAACCATCAATTCTTCAGTGCTCAGCTCTCTTTATGGTCCGCTTCTCACATCCATACGTGACTACTGGAAAAACCATAGCTTTGACTAGATGGACCTTTGTCAGCAAATTGAGAACCTCATAAACAAGGAGAGCATCATGAATATAATTTACCTATTTCCCCCAAATTAAAGTTCCTCAGAAGGACTACATGGTTGCCACTAACAATGTTAAGAGCCTGTGCAAAATACCAAACACAAAGGAGACTGGACGCTGACATTAAACAGGAGCACCCAGCTGCCACCTTAAAAATGATTCCTAGTTCTGAAGATGCCATGTGCTGTACGGACATAACGTTCCTGAGGGCATCCTGTCATTTCTAGTCTAGTTTCAATTTTAGATCTGACCACTCATCTAGCCCTTGGACTGTGGCTGATTCTGTCCCTGTGCTAATTATTATTATTATTTTTTCCTATTCTAATTACTAATCTATCTGGTCTTCCTATGCTGGCACACTCTCTTTTGCCAGAAAGCAGCCATATTTGATATTTCTGCTCTTGCCTCCCTGGATCTGAGTGTTCAATCTATCTGTGGCACTACAGTAAAAAAAATTTAAAAACAGCCAATTTTTTCTTATCCCCACTCCTTCCTTCTCAGGTCTTGTCCAGGCCACTAATTTGTCACTACCCAACAGCCTTGGGTTGAGGATAACTGTCCCTGATGATCTAACTTCCAGGATTGAAATGAGTAACTTAACTCTTGGTCAGTACCATTTCAGCTTAGCAACAACAAAAAAGGCAGGAGAGAGAAGGTAAATTATTCAGCTGTGGACAACAATGTTCCTTTTCATGTCAACTGTATAAATAAGGCATGTGAAAAAAAGTTTAGCTATCATAAACCTTAAACAGCAGCACCACAACTCTTACAAAGCCTTGCTTGACCTCTTGGTCTTTGTCTATTTGTTATTCTTGACCAAATTCAAAGAGATCATTTTAGAAAACTGACAGGCTGAAAGACGGACAAGTCAGGTAACAATCCAATAGACTTGGGTTTATGTCATAACAACATACAACTTTACCACTAAGCCACCAAAAACAACTTCAACTAATCACTGTGATTTAGTCTCAAAAGGTATCGCTGGGTCCATGGGAAGAAGATTAAAGACGCTGGGGTTCTAAAGTTATTACGACAGGTTACCATCCGATGTGATTCAATAATATTTGAAGTTAATTAAAAAGGAGAATATTTTATTTTCTATTTGCAAATGTATTTCTAAAATCCTTGAACTACTGTATGAGATGTAATTTTATTCAACTGAATAATAGTCAATAGTCTTATTGTTAAAGATTTTTCAATTGAGATTATTCAATATCAAGAGCCCATTTTTTAGAACATGAAAGAAGAGACACTGTTTTTTGAGAGGGAGTTCCATTCACAGACTTCCTTACAGCCTTGACTTCTTGCAATATTTCAATATAAAGTAATATAACTAATGGACAACTGTTAGTATCTCAGTAAGAGACAAAAACACGTGTATAGCTGGTATTCAGTCCTCTGGTGTCAGGTTCAATGAGGTTAATCATTTCTGAAATGACATTATATTCACACCATCTGGCACCTCAATAAATAGTATGTCTAACAATCACTGCCGTTCTCAAGTGGGGGTCTAGCTGCAAATGTTGTAGCTAAATTTCAGCCAATATTCATTCTTTAGATAAAAAAATTTCTATTTTTCTATTTGAAAGTACTATATGTATATTACAGAAACTTTTGATAGCATGGATCTGCAAAGTACATTAAACTTCCAGTAATCTCACCCTCCAGAATTAATGTTAATATTTGAAGTTATTTATATATATATGGTCAATAGGCATATTAATAACAGCATATATATTTAATATTTTAAAATACAAAAATGTGTATGCTGTATATCTATGTGAATTTACACATACAGAACTGGCATCACATTTTTAATACTTTTCATCCTTTTTTTACTTAGCAATATAGTATATCATATTCTTCTGTGATGTTTTATTTAATGCTAGCTTACTCTCAGCAGCTCCCAACTCCAGCCAAGCCACAGTATGATGAGAGCAGGATTCTCCTGGGTTAATGGGGTAGAAGGCCCCAGGCAGAGGACTGACCACAGTGAGAATGGCGGGGTGTGAGAAGAGGATAGGAGAGGAAGGGGCAAATCAAAGAGATGGTTCAAAGAGAAAAAAGACAAACAGGAATTTGATCATAGATAAAGGGGAAAAAAGGAATAAAGAATCAGGATAATGCCAAAATCTTTACACTGGGAGATCTGAACTTTCTCTACTCTAGAATCATGAAAGAACATAACCCAGACCTATAAAATCATGTACACTATGCAGACAGTGAAGACGAACAATCTCATCGAATCCCAGGACCCTAGAATACAGTCCCTGAAGCTTGAAAGGGAAAATATCAGTCCATTTTTCATGTTCTCAGTGATATCACTAAGGGGAAAGTCAGGAAAACAAAAACTCAAGAGCCCTGAAAACCCTTAGCAAAGGTAATTGAAAGTAAGTTGGAAAAGGAAGTGAGTAGGCCAAATTTCTATCCCCGGATTCAAGACTCAAAGTCAAGATAATCTCAAAAGATTCAGGGTAAGTGTACTGAAATCTCTTTCTGATCCTGTAATTCAAAACTCCTCTGGGCAACAAGAGATAGTACCAACCTACCACCTTTTAAAAACTGTCACATTATATCTTTTTTGTTCCTCCTTTTTCACTTGTCAGAGTTGTTACTTTAAATGGAAAAAAGTTCCCTGAAGACTACACTGAATATACTGTTTAAATTTTTAAAGAGCAAGACTGAGAGATTTCTCAGTGATGCCCATGGATTGATTCACCGTAGGCAGGCTCTACAGCCTGACAGTATAGGTCACATGCCCTACCCCACCAGACGCCCTGGGTTGAATCTGGGTTACAGTCTTATTGTGGACGACTTATTTTTTATTTCTGCCGCTCACCTTATTCATTTGTAAATTGGGGATGATAATAATATATCACTCTTAGGGCTCTTACGAAACAAAATGAGCTAATAAACAAAGTGCTTAGGTGACTGGTGGTCTGGAGCTGACTTCTATGGACTCATGAAAGTCAACTGTGTGCACATCTCCTTTCAACCCAGGCCAGCAGGAGCTTGTAACCAGTCCTGGATGGTGCAGTGACACCACAGAAATCAAACACACACTACTGCTTTGCATAGAGCTGGCTACTCACCATTTATCAGAACACCACCAACTTAAAACTTTTACGATGAACACGTGACTGCTAATAAATCCAGAATGAGACATTCTTTGAGACAATGGCATGGATGCCTCCCCTCTAAATTTCATAATATAAAGGTAGAGGGCTATTCTAGATTAAAATATACTAATAAAACTTAATAGACAAAATGCAACATGTGAAAGTTTTTTCTTAATATGGGAGGAGGGGAAATCACAGTCATGGAGAAAAGACTTGTGGTTGCCAAGGAGGAGGGGGCTGAGGGAGGGAAGGACTGGGAGTTTAGGATTAGAGATGCAAACTAATATATATAGATGAGTAAGCAACAAGGTCCTAGTGTATAGCACAGGGAAATGTATTCAATAGTCTATGATAAACCACAATGGAAAAGAATATAAAAAAGGAATGTCTATATGTATGTAACTGGGTTACTGTGCTATACAGCAGAGTTTGCCATAACTCTGTAAATCAATTGTAAATCAATCAATTTCAATAAAAATAATACAAATATGGGGAGAAGAGGAATGGAGACAATTTAACATTTAACTTAGTAGCTGCAGTCCATGGGTTGCAAAAATCAGACACCACTGGGTAACTGAACAACAACAATTAAAGTTTCTTAGGTATAATAGTGGTAGCAAAATTATATAGCAAAATGTCATTTTTAGAAGATGCATGCTTAAGTATTTAGGGGCAAAGTGTTATAATGTCTAAAATTACTTTAAAATGTTTCAGAAAAAAAAGTGTGAAGAAGATATAAAGCAAATGTAGTAAAATCTTAACACTTTAAATAAACCTAGGTAAAGAACACAGACCACCTGACCTGCCTCTTGAGAAACCTGTATGCAGGTCAGGAAGCAACAGTTAGAACTGGATATGGAACAAGAGACCGTTTCCAAATAGGAAAAAGAGTACGTCAAGGCTATATATTGTCATCCTGCTTATTCAACTTATATGCAGAGTACATCATGAGAAACACTGGGCTGGAAGAAGCACAAGCTAGAATCAAGATTGCCAGGAGAAATATCAAAAACTTTCTGATATGCAGATGACACCACATGGTAGAAAGTGAAGAGGAACTAAAAAGCCTCTTGATGAAAGTGAAAGAGGGGAGTGAAAAAGTTGGCTTAAAGCTCAACATTCAGAAAACTAAGATCATGGCATCTGGTCCCATCACTTCATGGCAAATAGATGGGGAAACAGTGGAAACAGTGGCAGACTTTATTTTGGGGGGGCTCCACAATCACTGCAGATGGTGACTGCAGCCATGAAATTAAAAGACGCTTACTCCGCGGAAGAAAAGTTATGACCAACCTAGACAGCATATTGAAAAGCAGAGACATTACTTTGAGACTTTATTTTGGGGGGCTCCACAATCACTGCAGATGGTGACTGCAGCCATGAAATTAAAAGACGCTTACTCCGTGGAAGAAAAGTTATGACCAACCTAGACAGCATATTGAAAAGCAGAGACATTACTTTGTCAACAAAGGTCCATCTAGTCAAGGTTACGGTTTTTCCAGTGGTCATGGATGGATGTGCGAGTTGGACTGTGAAGAAAGCTGAGCATCAAAAAATTGATGCTTTTGAACTGTGGTGTTGGAGAAGACTCTTGAGACTCCCTTGGACTGCAAGGAGATCCAACCAGTCCATCCTAAAGGAGATCAGTCCTGGGTGTTCTTTGGAAGGACTGATGTTGAAGCTGAAACTCCAATACTTTGGCCACCTAATGTGAAGAGCTGACTCATTAGAAAAGACCCTGATGCTGGGAGGGTTGGGGGCAGGAGGAGAAGGGGATGACAGAGGATGAGATGGCTGGATGGCATCACCAACTCGATGGACATGAGTTTGAGTGAACTCCGGGAGTTGGTGATGGGCAGGGAAGCCTGGCGTGCTGCAATTCATGGAGTCGCAAAGAGTCGGACACAACTGAGAGACTGAACTTAACTGAACTGAAAGAGTACAGAGATCATCATTTCAACTTCCCACAGATTTGAACTTTTTCAAGATACACAGTAGGGGTAAAGGATGCAAAAATATAAGAAAAAAATTAAATGTAGATAGTGGGTTGGCCAAAAAGATCATTCGAGTTTTCCTGTAACAAGATATAGACTTTGTTTCCTGTAACAACAAACTTTTTGGCCAATGCAATAAAACAACTAACCCATACTTGTCAAACTCTGAAAATGTTAAGCCTTTATACAAGAAAAGTAAACAAAATCCAAGGTAGAATTTCAAAGTGACATTATTAAACATCCTTAGCAACAAAATGTTAGGACAGTAACAAAAAGTATATTTGGTCTCTTGCCAAAGACTAAGATGAGTTTACATTTCAATAGATTAAAAAATAAAATCAGAGAACACATGTACTCAACTATTTTATGGCAGGTCACAAGCAGTAATCTCTACTTTTCTTTCTAGTGGAAAGATTTTCCGGTCTATTTCTCATAGCAAAAAGTCAGATTACATTTTTCATTGTAAACTCACTCTAGAAAAGCAAGCCATTCAGCACTGCAGTCAAGGACTAGCTGCTCCCGGAGCTGATTCAGATGTCTGTAATTTTCTACAATGAAAGGAGAGTGAAAGCGGCTCACAGCTTTTGTGCTAGAAGAGGAGAAAAAAACATAAATAGGAAATCAAGGTTACTCAGAAGTCAGTAACGCCATCACTTCAGAAAATTAAAGTAGTTATTTATTATTCTCTAATGAACCTTGAAAGTAAATAGCTGTAAATAGAGAACATCCTTTAATTATGATCCTAAACCTTATTGAGTCCAAAGATCTTTTTTGTAAATAAAGTATTTGAAGTTCAGAGTACTTTGTTAGGAAGCTTTTAAAATTCAAGTTATATCCATATGGCAAAAATCAAAGTTTAGAATTTCTGTTACATAAGTAATGAGGTTTTTTCTGTAAATTATACAAAATGAAAATGTTTGGTTTAAAAAAAAAAAAAAGATCAGAAGCAAATATAACAAATTTAAGTCCTAACAAACCAAAGAGTTGGATATATTGGTGAAGGTCATATCATTTTTTATATTTTATACTTTTCTGTATGATTAAAGTATTTCAATTAAAAAAAAATTACAGCGAACAGCAATGCATTAATTCAGAAGGCAGTCAAAGAAGGGTTCATGATCCAACTGCAGATTCACAGTGACTAGATGGGAAGAAATATCATGTAGTCCTCTTCTGAGCTTGTAAACTCTGTTCCTCATCAAGAAGCTACGGAACACAATGGTGGATGCTATGGGTCCCCAGTCAGAGAATCCACAGTAAGATTCCAACTCTGTCACTTACTCATTATCTATGTGACTCTGGGCCAATAAAACTGATTTTGTCTAAACTAAAAACTTTCCTCACCTATCATATGAGGGTAACAATAGTATCTACCTCATGAAAAGTGAAAATGTTACTTGCGCAGTCATGTCCAATCTTCCCATGGACTGTAGCCCACCAGGCTCCTCTGTCCATAGAATTCTTCAGGCAAGAATACTAGAGTGGGTAGCCATTCCCTTCTCCAGAGGATCCTCCCGACCCAGGGACTGAACCAGGATCTCCTCCACTGCAGGCAGATTCTTTACCATTTGAGTCACCAGGGAAGCCCATAGGTACTGTTGGGAGGATCAGATAGTGCTCAGCAGAGTAATTATGTCACTAGTACTCAATGATTTCCTAAAGGAAATCAATCCTGAATATTCATTGGACAGACTGATGCTGAAGCTCCAATACTTTGGACATCTGATGCAAAGAACTGACTCATTAGAAAAGACCCTGATGCTGGGAAAGACTGAAGGCAGGAGGAGAAGGGGATGACAGAGGATGAGATGGTTGGATGGTATCACCGACTCGATGGACATGAGTTTGAGCTACTTCTGGCAGTTGGTGGTGGACAGGGAAGCCTGGCAAGCTACAGTTCATGGGGTTGCAAAGAGTCAGACACAACTGAGCAAATGAACTGAACTGAACTCAATGTTAGGAGCCATTCCACTGTGGTAGTGATTACTGCTTATTGATGCTATTTCTATGACGGAAACTTTAAGAAGAAAAGGTCAAGGTTGAGTGATAGGTAGGTGATGACAGAGTGTACTCTGATCTCTGTTTGCACACTCACTCATGTTAACACATGGTCACAATTATCTTTAATTTGGCAAGTTACTGAAAATGAGCCTTTTGCATTAGAAATCTGACTAATGATATTTTAACTTACTCCTGTCAAGGCTCTGGCGGCTAAACAGATAAAAAATACCTTCCCAACCACATTTATTCATTTGATTTATATCACTGAAATGTTGAAAAGATGCTGGTATTGATTTACACCTTGCTTATTGCTTTTAAAGTATGTTATCTAGATTTCTATGCAAACATATTAATCATAGCTTTTTCTTCTGACAAAACTCATTTAGTGAGACATTTCAGTGGTTGTTCTAGACAGATTAACACGATTTCTAGTAATTTCTCTTCATAAAGTGTACTACCATTCATTAGCTGTAGTATAGGACAAAAATTGATAAAGGAAAGAATGCCTGCAGAAGAAGAAAACATTCCCGATAATCAACAATATCTGAAACTCAATTACAGCTTCTGGCCAAAAAAAAAAAAGATGGTATTAGAGCTAAAGAAACCCACGATTATGCTTTCAGGATCCTTTGATAGTGGCCATGGATAACAGGGTTTTTTATTAAAATAATAAATTAATAATCATTCATGTCAAAATCATCACATCATGTCTAAATCATGTCAAAATTTCCTTCCACTCTTAACACAGCATTCCTTCATACCATCACCAGCTACTAGTCCCTATTCTACTATCTTAGGAAAATGTAACATTTTCATCTCAAGTTGATGCAAACTACTAACAGTAGTAATAAATATTTCAGAAACAGCACCACTCACAAGAGGAAATAAATTTCTCTATAAAACCACTTCTTTAATGAGTCACCGCTTGAGGATTGATGCGTAACCACGAAGAAAAGGCAGGGTCTCATTGTGGTTCTCTAATATTGTTTCTGATTATTTTCATGAATTCAAGACACAATTTTTAAAAAGAACATGTAAAGAACTAGTATAACTATGTGCCATGGAAAGCATTAAGAATAAAGAAAGGCAGAGCTCAGTGAGGCAGAAAATGAAATGTCAGCTCCTTAAAAGAAATGTCAGGTATAGCATTCATCAAGAAGTTCAAGCAACCAAATTAATCTTATAATTGAAGGTTCTGCAACTTTCTCTTTTCATGTGTTTAAAGTGTACTCTGAAGTATAAGGACAAAATAGTAATTCACAAAACAAGAAAACAAGTATATACAATTAAGATACCTTTTGGACAAAATGTTTAAAAATGAATGATTAAAAGAGTTTAGGATAATTATTTCTCTAATTAAAAGTTCCACAAGGAAACTGAAGGGCAAGAACTGCTTTGAATGTCAAGGATGTGCTTTTAACAGTCCAGAAGCATGAAGGTAATTTATTATTATAATCTACATGCATAATAAAAAACATGTATTTTTACATTATACAGAGTGAAGTAAGCCAGAAAGAAAAACACCAATACAGTATACTAACACATATATATATGGAATTTAGAAAGATGGTAATGAGGACCCTATATGCAAGACAGCAAAAGAGACACAGATGTGTAGAGCAGACTTTTGGACTCTGAGGGAGAGGGAGAGGGAGNCATGTACACCCATGATGGAATCATGTCAATGTATGCCAAAACTAATACAGTACTGTAAAGTAAAATAAAGTAAAAATAAAAATTAAAAAAAAAAAAAAAACACTTACCTTCCAACCTTAACCCAATCAGTTGGTATACAAGATACAGCAGAATTCTTTACTTCAATCATAAACTAAAATAAATACAAATAAAGGTTAGATATTTTTAAAAATTAGCCATTATATTTTTAAATCTTCCACAAAACTGTGCTGTGATAGTCTAGCAAATATCATTCTAAACATTCAAAATAAATCTAGCACTGTTATTGGGAGAGTTCATATATGTCTGTACAGCCCATTATTAATAATTAGGGTTTCAACACTTAGGAAAAAGTACAATTTGTACTGAGCAAAAAGGTTGTAATAAAAAAATATAACCTGATGACTTAATACCTGTAACACTGTTATGTTCATACTACAAATGGTGATTTTTCCTTAATGACCTTTTTCATTCATTTCATTAATAAGTAGCATTTATCTTAAGATTTCTATGACTCAGTAATAAGACTGAACCTCTAAATACATAAAATTTTAGAATATTTTATTATTAGATATTATATCAGTTTGAGTATGGCCAATCCCTTATTCTGAACAGAAGAGGATTTATTATAATAGCTTTCATCCAAGAAACTTAAGTCCTTTAAAAGTATCATCACACAAAGCACTTAACCCTTCAGCAATTAAGGAAAGAAGAGATTTCTTCACATGAGTATTTTCTTTAAGTTTTCATTTCTATGAACTATTACAGATCCAACTGTACCCTACAAGCTTTTCTGAAATCAGCCAGGAAGTAAATAAAATCACTACTTCTATCACATCTTCCATTTTTCACAAAAATTATATATCTCCTCTTCCTGCTCACATTTCTGTATTATTACAGTGAAATTTAATGTTTCATTTAAATAAAAATGCACCTGTTTTGTACGGGACGGGGCCTAGAAAGTCTGTAGTTACCATTAATTTTGAGATAACTACAGGAACTTTGTCACATGTTTTACAACATTTAGGTGTTTACAACATGCATATTATTAATAGTACCAGCCTGGCTTTTGAGTTTACTTCCTGTTCATAGAAACACTTTAGCTTTTATATTCATTATAATTGGAATCAATAGTTAATTTTAAGAATTTTTATCCTTAGCAATGATTTTGCAACTAATGATGTCCTCTTGTATAAAGGAAATTAATATAATTTCAAATCTGACATATCCAGTTAAAGAAAAGAATTTTAAAAATTCTCTCCTTTGGCTAAAGAAAAGTAACTGAGGGGGAAAAAAATAACAAAATAAACATCACTAATAAGAAAGATAAAGTCTCTCTAAGAGTGTGCTAAAAAATATTCTGCTTAAATACTTGGAAATCTTCTATGAGAAAAGATATTAGTGTTTTTATACAATAATTGTGGGAGGAGAAAAGCCAAAGGCAAACAGCAAAATTTGAGACCACAGTAGCCCACTAACATTTGGGAATAATACATATAACACAGAGCTCGATAGAAATTACTGCCTAAATGATAGTGGAAATTTTGAAAAGAAGCTAAAACTGCCTCAATGAGGTCTCTGGGCAGCCAGCTAGAATACTGTACTTAAGTTATGCACATAACTATGCAACAGGGCAGACACACTGAAACCACGCTCACAGAAAACTAGTCAATCTAATCACACTAGGACCACAGCCTTGTCTAACTCAATGAAACTAAGCCATGCCCGCGGGGCAATGCAAGACAGGCGGGTCATGGGAGAGGTCTGACAGAATGTGGTCCACTGGAGAAGGGAATGGCAAACCACTTCAGTATTCTTGCCTTGAGAACCCCATGAACAGTATGAAAAGGCAAAATGATAGGATACTGAAAGAGGAACTCCCCAGGTCAGTAGGT
>SJYX01011599.1:0-10010 GCA_006410675.1 Oreotragus oreotragus
AAATTCCTGTTCTGGACCAAAAAAAGAATTGGTTGCCTTATTTAGCCTCTAGGCCACCAGTTGGATCAGAATCAACCTAAAGTAGAAATTGCAGGCAAAAATAGGCTTTTATTGGCTTAGGAGGAATGGAGATTTAAGGAAAGATTGTCCAGCCAGACCTCAGGTGTTGAGGAATCCATGGGTGTTGTTCTTTTTTTTTTTTTTAAATTGGCAATTTGCCCTTTGGCAAGAGGGTATAAGCTAAGGAGGGTTTGGTATAGCTATTTGAGCAGTCTTTTTGTGAGCCAGTGGGACCCTTCCTGAAGAACTGATTTCAGGGGCCATTCAAATGACAGGCAGGCTGCTGACTGTCACAGGCTGGCCTCCCGTGACGGCAGCAGCTTCACAGAAGGACCCAGCCCCAGAGTCACGGACATGCATGTTGTCTTGGCACTGCCAAGGCATTAATTAAGCCACTTTCCACCGTGTCCTCCTAGACAGCCCCAGAGTTTCTTTGATGGTTGGGCAATACAAGGATTAGAAACAGCTTGCTTCCCTGGTGGTTCACATGGTAAAGAACACACCTGCAATGTAGGAGACCTGGGTTCAATCTCTGGATTGGGAAGATCCCCTGGAGAAGGGAATGGCTACCCCCTCCAGTATTCTTGCCTGGAGAATTCCATGGACAGAGGAGCCTGGTGGACTATAGTCCGCAGGGCCACAGAGTCAGACATGACCAAGCTACTAATATACACACACCAGCTTGCTTCAGGCCCCAGTCATCTCATACTAGAGGGTTCAGTTTAAGTGGCCCAGGAATCAGAATGCCNGGAGAAGGGAATGGCTACCCCCTCCAGTATTCTTGCCTGGAGAATTCCATGGACAGAGGAGCCTGGTGGACTATAGTCCGCAGGGCCACAGAGTCAGACATGACCAAGCTACTAATATACACACACCAGCTTGCTTCAGGCCCCAGTCATCTCATACTAGAGGGTTCAGTTTAAGTGGCCCAGGAATCAGAATGCCACTCAAAGCCTTCAGAAATGCCTTCATGCAATAATATTCAGAAGTCACAAATATTTGTTGAATACTATAGGCCACATGGATATCATATTCTTTTCCCAAACTGTAGAAAAGATAAAAAGGAATTTTTCTCTTTCATGAGGCAGCTCGAATCAAATAATAACCCACTCGGTCTCTCCATGCAACTAAAATCGGCTATGTCCATAGTCATTTCAGTGGTGTGTGACTCTTTGCGACCCTATGGACTGTAACCACCAGGCTCCTCTGTCCATGGGATTCTCCAGGCAAGAATATTGGAATATGTTGCCATGCTCTCCTCTAGATGTTCTCAATTCTTTTAATAATCACTAATCACTGGGCGAGTACCTAGTGGTGCCAGCAATGTGCTCTGGAGTGACCCAAATGGTTAGAAGCCAGGTATACTCCCAAACAATGAGATAAGCACAGATGTGTGGGCTTAAAGGTATAAGAATACAGAAGAGGCGGGGTTTCCCTGGTGGTCTAGTTGTTATGCATCTGCCTGCCAATGCAAGGGACAGGGGTTCAATTCCTGGTCCGAGAAACCCATGCACCATAACTACTGAGCCTACGCACTTAAGCCAGGGGTCCGCAACAAGAGAAGCCACCACAGGGAAGAGTAACCCGGCTCCCCGCAACTAGTGAAAGCCCACACGCAGCAACAAAGAGCTCTGGAAGGATTAAGTGCGTACAGGCAAGTTAGAACTACACCTATTGTGTCAGCAGAGTACTCGCTAGGATTTTATATATAGAAAAGGTATACAAAAGTACTTGGCAAACTCTAAAGGCCAATGCGAATGAGCTATTGCAATTTTAGTTACATGTACGCTCCATGATGAATTTTGTCTATTTCCTCCATGACTGCACCTCTGGAGCCCCATCCTGGACCATAGTAGGCATGCAGGCTGTTTGTGGCAGAGATGGACAAAAGCTTGCTCAGGAAGAGATACAAGCTGAGAACTCAGGGGATCAGGACTGGAAGCCACTGCTCCCTCCCTCCCACGTTTCCCCTCCCAAGAAACCAGGTTGTGGGGGCAGGGATGTAACCCTGGCTATCTCTTCAGAGCTCACCTCAACCCACAGACCTAACCCGCCCAGAACCCTCTCTGGTCGGCTGTGGGCTGCGTGATGCATGAGTGTCCCGGATCCATCCAAGCCCATTCCAGTCACCACCCCCGGGGCAGGGGCTATTTTGGATCTGAGGGTGGCAGCAGCCTAAAAGGACTGTCGTGGAAGTTGTGGCCGAGACACGGGCAGAGCATGCCCAGTTCTCTCCCCACGTCTAAACTGGAGCCTGAAATAGCTGTGGGGCTAAAGAGAACCTCAGAATAGCTTTTGGCTTCACCACAATTCCAGGCCGAGCACAACACTTACCCAACTGGGGCCAAATAGGCAGTTTGCACAAGCAGCGCACAGCATGGGAAAGTCCTTGGGGGAGAAAAATGAAAATCGCAGTGCAAGACCCAGGCTGGCCTTGTTTGGGGAAGAGTGACTCCAGCGGCACCGCCATGGCTGGTGACCATTGCACCAGGTCATGGAGCCACCAGTATGGTGCTTAGTGATAGGGAGCCCCAGAGTGGGGGCTTCTAAACAGCGTGGGCCTTCAAAAGTGTCACCTCGCTAGGTTGAGACCTGCCCTGGCTGTGATGTAGAGGGGACATAGGTCACCAAGTGCCAAGACATTATCCAACTAAATTCTCACTCAAGACTGTGAATGCACTATCATTCCTATTTTACAGGTGAGAGCGCCGAGACTCACAGGCATTAGGAAATTTTGCTTAGTTGGTAAATGACAGAACTGGGATTTGAATGCTGGTCTATGATTGCTTCTTGGCAGGAAAGCTATGACAGACCTAAACAGTGTATTAAAAAGCAGAGACATCACTTTGCCAATAAAGGCCTGTATAGTCAAACCTATGGTTTTTCCAGGAGGCATGTACGGATGTGGGAGCAGGACCATAAAGAAAGCAGAGAACCAAAGAATTGACACTTTCACACTGTGGTGTTGGAGAAGACTCTTGAGAGTCCCTTGGACAGCAAGATCGAATTAGTTGATCTTAAAGGAAATCAACCCTGAATGCTCTTTGGAAGGACTGATGCTGAAGCTGAAGCTCCAATACTTTGATCACCTGATGTAAAGAGCTGACTCATTGGAAAAGACCCTGATGCTGGGAAAGATTGAAGGCAGAAAGAGAAGAGGGCGACAGAGGATGAGATGGTTAGATAGCATCACTGACTCAACAGAAATGAATTTGAGCAAACTTCAGGAGATGGTGAGGGACAGGGAAGGCTGGTGTGCTGCAGTCCATGGGTCAAAAACTTCAGGCGATGGTGAGGGACAGGGAAGGCTGGTGTGCTGCAGTCCATGGGGTTAAAAACTTCAGGCGATGGTGAGGGACAGGGACGGCTGGTGTGCTGCAGTCCATGGGGTCAGAAACTTCAGGCGATGGTGAGGGACAGGGAAGGCTGGTGTGCTGCAGTCCATGGGGTCGCAAAGAGTCGGACACGACTTGGCAGCTGAACAGCTGCGTGGTTTCAGTGCATCTTAGCGGAGGCTGCACCAATGCGCAGGACTCTGTCCTCTTGAAAGAGGACAGGGCGGTGATGAGGACAGGATTCCAGCCCTCAGATGCTGGAGAGCTGTCTCCTGCAGCCCTGGGAATGCTGGCGGCAGCATGAAGGCCTGCACCAGTGCTTGAATGAGACAGAGATGGGGCTCGTGGGGCAGATGGCCCCTCTCCAGCATCCCTGAGAGGTAGGAAGTGCAGGCCCCTCTCCAGCATCCCTGAGAGGTAGGAAGTGCAGGCAGGTAGGGTCGGAAGGAGATCAGAGGAAACCAGGAGGCCGCCCCTCCCCTGCTGGGCTGGCACTGCTTGCCGCTTCTGCCTGTGGAGTCCTTTCAGTCTCATCACCACTCTAGGAGGTAGCCTATTCCTGCCGAGGATCTGAAACCACTCCTTAAGAATAGACACTGCGCCAATTTTCAACAGTAACCGTGCTACCCTCAACAATGACTGCGGGAAGCAAGGGAGCAGGGATTGGCAGAGAGAGAGAGATCAGACTTAACCATGACCTAGGTTATCCCAGCCCCCAAGCCTGTGACACTCAGCGCAACCAACACATCAACATCTGCTGTTGTTATCCTCTCTCCTCTTAGCCCCTCGGGCAGAGACTCACCTCTAGAAAGGTGCTGGAAGGCTAGGACTGTAGGCAAGGTGTGGAGAAGGAGCCCACCACCAGGGGGCTGTGTGGAGCACAGTCCCCATCTGCCATCCCACCAAGGTGTTTTTCCTTTCTCAAAACCCCACGACCGAATGGCCATCGCGGAGGTAGTCCAGGGGATCCACAAGCTTCGCATGGAGAACCTTAGCATGTGTTTTTTTCATTTAAAGTGTAAGCATATTCTGAATCCTCCAAAGACACTGAGAACTGGGTACCACACTTAGAGGCTGTCCTTGACGTTTAGCAGTATGCAGCAGCACTTTACCTGGCATAAACAAATGGATAAAGAATGGAAGCAGAGGCAGTATGGAAATAGTGTGTTTGTTCTGGGTGAAGGCCCTGGGATACTGCTACACTGAGGTGAGGGGCTGGCATGCCGTTCAGGGCAAGCCAGGTTCCAAAGAACCTGAACCATGGCCATCAATCGGCCCACCAGAGCAATCGAGTTTCGGCAAAACCACATCCTCCATTCCATTCCATTCGACACTTTATTGGTTGTATTCTTTTGATGCTATTCAACCTGTACACTTACTTTAGTTTTAGGGTTGTATAATTTAGTGGTTAACATCTAGCCTTCACACATGTGCATATTTAAGTAACATGATGAAGATTAAGTGGACACAGGTAGACGGTGAACCTTTTTTCTTAGGATGAGATGGGAAGGCTGCAGTGTGAAGCTAGGATGCGTCTGGAGGAGATACAGGGCACTGATGCCAGGGGAGGATTTGGGGACTTGGGATGAGAAGGACTGGGTTCCAGTCTGCAGCTGCCACTTACTTCTCAGGGCTGTGATTTCCTGGGCATGTCAGCTTCTGCTTCTAAATTCAGGCTGCTCGGTGAGCTTCCCTGCTCCCCGCAGCTGGAAAGTCGGGCCGGGGGAGATGCTGCTGGGGGATGAGAGGGTGTCCCAGTGGGAAACAGCCTTGGACAGCACAGAACCTGCCTGAGAGACAGACCGACCCGACCTGTTTGGCTCTTGCCAGCTCCCAGCACCCTCCTCCAGTTAAGCCATCCGTCACTCTCCAGCGAGTCCATTAGTAGGGGTGAAGGGCAATTAAGCACCAGAGCATGACAAGCCCTTCCTGGAAAGAAGCCAAACTGGCCCACACTTGCCTGGACTGTCCTTTCCCATCAGTACACCCAGAGTACGCAAATCCCTCAACCAGTGCTTCTCAACCTGAGGCTAGAAGTAGGAGACCCTCCTTCTCTTCAAGGGAGAGAATAGGGCCGGCACCACCTAAAGGAAATTTCTGAAGTCCCTGGGACCTCATCTTTCCAGGACAAGGCTCCTTCTGCCACTGGGAAGATCAATAACAGTCAGCCTTTTAAGGGTTTCCCTGATTGTCCAGTGGTTAAGAAACTTGCAGTGCAAGGGACACCAGTTCAGTCCCTCGTCTGGGAAGATCCCACATGCCAAGAGGCAGCTAAGCCTACGTGCCTCAACTACTGAGCCCATGAGCAACAACTTCTGAAGCCAATGCGCTCGAGAAGCCATGCTCTGCATCAAGAGAAGCCGCTTCCCTGAGTCGCCCATACACTGCAACTAAAGAGCAGCCCCACTCCCCTTTACGCAGCAACAAAGGCTCAGCACGGCCAAACATAAAAAATAGACATTACAAAGTAGCATTTTAAAGTAAGTCTTTGGTTTATAAAAGATGTTCACATGTTATTTCATAATCGGGATAAAGAACTTTCAATTTCCCCATCTCGTTTAATTTTTTTAATGTTCTTTCTCAAGACTTTATCAAGTATAGTAGAAAAGCTTTTGCACGCATATATCTATATAAATAGTATGTATAATATATATGTTTTAGAAAACTTATGAATTTTTGCCTAACTAAAAGTTTATGACATTTTGATTCCAGTTGCTTGACTTAGTATGAATAGAATGCTAGATTTCTCATTTTTAAAATATAGATATACAACAAGCAGCAAAGGTTTAGTGTGTAGTACAAGGAACTATAGTTGATACCTTGTAATAACCTATAATGGAAAATAATCTGAAAGATAATATATATGTATATGTATGACTAAATTACCTTGCTGTGCACCTGAAACGTAAGTCAACTATACTTCAATAAAATACATATATTAAAAAAAAATGTTTTTAAAAAGAACTCCGAGAGAAAGAACCCAAGCCACAGAGGTTAATGATGTACCTGAAAACACAGTTATAAAGTGGACATGCGTGAGTGTGTGCTAAGCTGCTTCAGTCATGTCCAACTCTTTGAGACCCCATGGATGATAGCCCGCCAGGCTCCTCTGTCTGTGGGATTCTCTGGGCAAGAATACTGGAGTGGTCCTACTCCAGGGGATCTTCCTGATCCAGGGATCAAACCAAGTCCACTTGCATCTCCTGCATTGGCAGGAAGGTTCTTTACAACCAGTGCCACCTGGGAAGCCCAGAGCCCAACTTATTCTGCCACAATTCAGCAAGCAGAGCAGCCCCTCTTCCTTCCTGAGGCGGGCTCAGGCGATGCAAGGGAGAGACCAGGGCTGCTGCGCTCATCTATCTCCCTCCTCAGGAAAAACACCAAGCAGCTACTAACCTTCCTTGGATAACCTGTGTGATCCTCAAATGCCATGCAGACTGCAGCGGAGGCCTGGCACCTGGCCCAGCAAGCTAGGTCCATCTGGAGCCTCAGAGTCTTTACCTGTGAGCTCCCTTCCACCTTCAGTAGCATCTGGCTTTGGAGGGCCAATGCAAGCTTCCTATCTCACATCCACGCATCTTAAGGGATCCACTAATGGGCTCAGAAGGGGGAGCCGTGTATGTAGACTTGCATGTGCACGGTTGTCTAGGAGGATGGTCCAGTTTTCCTGACATTCTGGAGCAGGGCCCAAAATTTCCAAACGATTAAGAGCCACTGTGTGCCCAAAGTTGAAGAAACTGGCATGTTTTGTCTGAAGATTTGTTCTCATAAATTTGAAAGGCAATCACGTGAAAGGAACTAAAGAGCCTCTTGATGAAGGTGAAAGAGGAGAGTTAAAAAGCTAGCTTAAAGCTCAACATTCAAAAAACTAAGATCATGGCATCCGATCCCATCACTTCATGGCAAATAGATGGGAAGACAATGGAAACAGTGACAGATTTTATTTTCTTAGGCTCCAAAATCACTGCAGATGGTGACTGCAGCCATGAAATGAAAAGACACTTTTTCCTTCGAAGAAAAACTATGACAAACCTAGACAGTATGTTAAAATGCAGAGACATTTCTTTGCCGACAAAGGTCAGTCTAGTCAAAGCTATGTCATGTATGGATGTGAGAGCTGAACCATAAAGAAGACTAAGTGCCAAAGAATCGATGCTTTTGAACTGTGATTGGAGAAGATCCTTGAGAGTCCCTTGGACTGCAAGGAGATCAAACCAGTCAATACTAAAGGAGATCAACCCAGTCAATCCAAAAGCAAATCAATCCTGAATATTCATTGGAAGGACTGATGTTGACGCTTAAGTTCCAGTAATTTGGCCACCTGATGCAAAGAGCCAACTCACTGGAAAAGAGCATCAGGCTCTTTTCTAGTGATTGGAAGAGATGCTTTTTTCCAGTGATTCCAAGATTGAACGCAGGAGAAAGGGGCGACAGAGGATGAGATGGTTGGATGGCATCACTGACTCAATGAACGTGAGTTTGAGCAAGCTCTGGGAGATGGTGAAGGACAGGGAAGCCCGGTGTGTTGCAGCTCACGGGGTCACAAAGAGTCAGACATGACTGAGCGACTGAACAGCAATGTGTGAAAGAAGGCAAGTACTGTGTGACTTACCAGGAAGGAACGGAGACCAATGGCACAATCTCTGGGAGGCCATTTCAGCTCACTATAAAGACCAATTAGCTGAGTGATGGAAAATAAAACAATTGCCCAAAACGGTGGGTTCCTTATCACTGAGGTGTTCAATCAGTGGTTGGCCATTCTGTTGGGGTACAAGGTAGACTGATGGCCTTGAGGGTCTGGTCCAGCTCTCGGCTGGATGAAGGAAGGTGTGGCTTCTGATGCTGCTCAGATGAAAAGGTGAGGAAAGAGGAAAAGCTGAGTTGCACCTTTGACTTGTAGAAAGAGACCCGAGGTATGGGAAGCTGTTTGAATGTATTGCTTGTTGGCCTTTTTAATGCCCCTTAGTGGAGGAGGACATCCTCAACAGGACTGTAGAACCTCAGAGCTCAAGTCTGCTAGGGCTGGGCAGAGGCTGGGCATTTCCGACTTTATCCTGCTGACATGCACTGGGTTGGATCTATGCCCTGGTACCTGGGAACCACAGAATCTGTCTTTGTTTGCGCTCCCATTTATTTATTTTTAAGTATTTATTTCTTTGGCTGTGCTGGGTTTAATTAAGGTCGCTGCCCAACATGGGATCTTCTACCTTCCTTTCGGCACGTGGAATCTTTTTAGTTGCGGCATTTGAGCACTTAGTTGCAGCATGTAGGATCTAGTTCCCTGAGCAGGGATCAAACCCAGGCCCACTGCATTGGGAATGCAGAGTCTTAGCCAGTGGACCACCCAAGAATTCCCTGTTTGAACTCATTTAGGCAGCTTTTCTCAACTATATTCTCTGTGATATGTGAAATGCTTATAGATCTCCAAATATTATTTTTGAAATACAGGCAAGAAAAACATTAATTATGTTCATGCAATTTTTATAGGTTAACTAATTTAAAAAAATTTTTCCTATGAAAGTTCATTTTTTTCCTTTTTTTTTAAATTTAACTTTTTATGTTGTATTGGTCTTCCCTGGTGGCTCAGATGGTAAAGAGTCTGCCAGCAACACAGGAGACCCAGGTTCAATCACTTGTATAGCCGCTTAACAAGCAATGTTGTGGTAGTTTCAGGTGAATAGGGAAGGGCCCAGCCATACATACACATGTATCCATTCTCCCCCAGGCACCCCTCCCATTCAGGCTATAGGCTAACTATTTTTAAGAAAAGCACACCATATGGAAAATGCCCTTCTCCTAGAAGACTTGATATTGGAGTTTCCAGAAACAGTACTGATCCAGCGTTTACCACCTTAGGTCATGTTAACAGGTGGCTTATAGTCGATAATTACTGACACAGCTTATGTATCTTGCCTTCTAATCTGAACACATATTTTCCATTTAGTCAATATTCAATGCATATATGCTTTTTTATTCCATAGACCTTTGTTTCCTATAGAACTGTAGTTTAAAGGAAGATTTTACATGAAATCTTTTACAGAGTTATATGGTTCTCAATCTGCCTGAATCAAATAAGCAAACAGACATTAACACTTCAAAGTGAAGGCAAACAGTCACCGTCTTTGATTTCTAGAAAAAATGGAGGCGAGCTGCTGTGGATGAAGCAATGGTTTGGGAGCAGCCTAATCAGGATTATCGCAAAACTATCACAAACTTGTTTCCCAGGGGCAAACACTGCCTCTTATCCCGGTTTTCCTTATTTGTGGAGCGGCCACACCCTCGCTGGCCACCTGGAGATAGCCGGCCGATTTCCAACAGTTGAATGTGTCCTCGTGGGCTGGGGAGCCCTGCGGGCAAAACAGAGTTCGCCTCCAGCTGAGCAGTTCAGTTCAGTTCAGTCGCTCAGGCTCAGTCGTGTCCGACTCTTTGCGACCCCATGAATCGCAGCACGCCAGGCCTCCCTGTCCAACACCAACTCCCGGAGTTCACTCAAACTCGCGTCCATCGAGTCCGTGATGCCATCCAGCCATCTCATCCTCTGTCGTCCCCTTCTCCTCCTGCCCCCAATCCCTCCCAGCATCAGAGTCTTTTCCAATGAGTCAACTCTTCGCATGA
>SJYX01011599.1:14750-27365 GCA_006410675.1 Oreotragus oreotragus
GCAAAGAGACTCATTTTCTAAGCCTCCCGGTGACCCCAAACCTATGGGATGCAGCAAAAGCAGTTCTAAGAGGAAAGCTTATAGCAATACAATCCTGTCTCAAGAAACCAGACCTCCCAAGGCCCACTCTTCCCCTTCCTGGCATCCAACCTGTGGTCCCACCACCTTGTCTGCCCCATGGCAGCTGTGCTTTTCCCTCCCTCAGGGATGATGGAGGAGGACAGTTATGAAGGGGAGGGTCATGACACTGTGACTCTGGGGACAAGGCCAGCCCCTGCACGTTCCTTCTGCCTGGCAGCCACCCAGGCCTTTCCCCTTCACACTGGTGGTCCTGTGGCCTCAGGAGACTGTGGCCTAGAGCTGAGAGACAGCCAGGCACCCTGCGCATCATTGTGCTCCAGGCAAAGATGGTTTCTCCAGGGAAACAGAGACAAACAAACCTTGTGTTGAGACAGACAAGAAAACAGCAAATGCCAGGAGAGGAAGCAGAGGCAGGGGCAGGGTGAAGCAAGAGGAAGTGTCTGCAGAGCACTCTGCTCTGGATGGTTGCTCTGCGTCTCGATATGGCTCAAGGTTACAAGTCTGGCAGGGCTGGAAGAGGCCTTGGCGACCGTATAGTCCACACTCTTGCGCCACAGATGGGGAACCCAAGGCCTGGAGAGGGGAAGGAGCTGCCTAAGGTTGCACAGCTGCATACAGACAGGGCAGGGCTGGGCTCACTGAGTTCATGGTCTGGAGTGTGTCTAGGGGCCTCCGTCTTCACTCCACCCAACCCCGCCCATTCACCAATAGAAAGGCAGCTTTTCTGGTGGCATTCTAGAAGTTTAAACCCAGTTGGAGCTTCCCAGGTGGCACTTTTGGTAAAGAACCCTCCTGCCAATGCAAGAGACAAAAGAGACACAGGTTCGATCCCTAGGTCGNCCCAACCCCGCCCATTCACCAATAGAAAGGCAGCTTTTCTGGTGGCATTCTAGAAGTTTAAACCCAGTTGGAGCTTCCCAGGTGGCACTTTTGGTAAAGAACCCTCCTGCCAATGCAAGAGACAAAAGAGACACAGGTTCGATCCCTAGGTCGGAAAGATCCCCTGGAAAAAGGCTTGGCAACCCACTCCAGTATTCTAGCCTGGAGAATCCCATGGACAGAGGAGCCTGGCAGGCTACAGCCCATGGGGTCGCAGAGTCGGACATGACTGAAGCCACTGAGCATGCATGCAGACAAAGTTTATTCTAATACAAAAGATGTGTCCAAAAGTGTGTGCACCGATATTAGGGGCTTGTGACATGCAACTCACACCAGCTGAATCCTGGCCACGTTTTGGGGAAGACACAGGGGGTTGTGACCAGCCTCTGACTCCCCCGAGCACCTGAGGTCTTCCAGGAAGAGGCCGCCAGAGCAGGGCAGCTGCACCCTGCACTGACCAGGCTGTGGGAGACCACTCCTACCAGCAGTTTTCCGAAGGAGGACTTTGCTCGGGACACTAATTTAAAGCCCCTCCCCCGGCCCATCCCTCCTGCTCCTGAGTTTGATGGGAAAGGAAAGGACAAACGGAGACAAAAATCCGTGGGTTTCATTCCAGCTGTGCTGTGCAACAGCTGTGTGGCCTTAGGCAGACCCCTTCACCTCTCTGGGCCTCCTTCTCCTCACTTGTGGTGTGAAAAGGTGGCCTGCCTGAGCCCTGAGAGCCTTCCAGCCCTTAGACTCTCTGACTCACACCAACTCAGAGAAGACTTACCCATGTCTGCCCGCCAGGGACTCTCTCCTTAAGTGGCTTCCTCTGTGGCTCTGACCTCAGAGTTTTGATCATGGGAATCCTCACCCCTGGAGTGTGGAGATGAAGACTGACACCATCATTCAGAGAGAAAATCCTTCTGTAAGGAGAAGCTCCTGCCTTTCACTTTCTCCCATGCAGTTACCTAAGGAACACACAGCTTGTCATGGCTCCCAGCTAACCAGAATTAAACCAACTTCCTCTGTGGGTGTAATCTCAGTTTGTTTGTTTCAAATTTATTGAAGGATTATTTATACACTATCATGTGTAACATGGAGAGTTGGTGGGTGAGAAGTTGCTGTTTAATACAGGGAGCCCAATCTGGAAAAATTAGCTTTTATTTCATCCCAAGGGCCTCAGTAAAGAAACCATTTGGTGTTTTGATGCTGAGGGCATTCTGTATCTAGTTCTGTGTGCTCTTTGCCCCCATCACTGAAACTTTTCTTGGTACCCAAGATCTAGCTGCACTTTAACCTTGCATATTTGTCCTTGATTTTGAAAGAAGGGGTGGGGGGGGTCCCTCCTCTATTCATGTACAGGCTTCATTGCTCTCATGCACACCTTACACTGACGTAATCAGTCCCCATGCAGTGTACAGCCTGGGTAACTGTCCATGGCAACCCTGGTGTTCAGAGTGTCATTCTTCAAACAAAAGTCTAGCTTCTCTTTACTTGTGACTTCTCAACCCTGATAGCTGAAATGGGAACCTTTAAGAACTGGATTCCTGGGAATTCTCTGGTGGTCTAGTGACTAAGACTCCGGTGGTCCCAAAGCAGGGGGCCCAGGTTCCATCCCTTGTCAGGGAACTAGATCCCACATGCCACAGCTAAAAAGATCCCATGTGCCACAACTAAGGCCTGGTGCAGNAAAAAAACCCTGTGAAATCAAGTAAATTGAAAAAATAAAATTTAGGCCACACATACAAACCTATGTTAACAAACTAACCATAATATGTGAAACTGATGAAATTCGAATAAACTCTGTGGATTTTACCAAAGCTAATTTCCTGGGTTTGATATTGTATTTATGTAGGACATTATTATTTGGGAAAACTGGTTGGAGGGTATTTGGGACCTCTCGGTTCTATTTTTTCAATCTCCCATGAATTTATAATTATTTCAGAACAAGAAGTCTTTTTTAAAAAGCCCCAACAGTTACACAGAAAAAAAGAAAAAATCAAAATCCTGAAAAAAAAAAAAAAGTTATATGTATTGTGTGGGTGGTTTTCTTCCTTTTTTCTGAATTTTTTCCATTTCCATGTCATAATGCAGGGGAAATACCCACTGTATTTTAAAGAAAGAAACCCTAGATTTCCTCAGCTGGGCCTGTGCCCTCCTGCCCCAGGCACAGTGGCTGCTGGCTGTCACGGCCCGACTGTTGCTCTTTCTCTATTTGTNTTTTTTCCATTTCCATGTCATAATGCAGGGGAAATACCCACTGTATTTTAAAGAAAGAACCCCTAGGTTTCCTCAGCTGGGCCTGTGCCCTCCTGCCCCAGGCACAGTGGCTGCTGGCTGTCACGGCCCGACTGTTGCTCTTTCTCTATTTGCCTCTGCCATCTGCCTCCAGACAGCATAGTCCCTGAGACGGGGGTTGGGTCTCATCACCTTTGTGCATCTCTCTCTCCATCTTGTGCCCAGACCAGGGCTTCATACAAATGTGCTCAGTGTTCACCAATACGTGCTGAACCAAAAAACTCCCCTGGATCCCGGGGACCCAGAACCAATGTCAAGGTGTGTGGAAGCACAATTACTTTCAAAGGGCTCACAGTCTCCAGACAGGTGTTTGTGCGTAGCCCAACCCAGCAAAGCTCTGTGCAGGGTGGAGAGAGGATGGCAGGCATACAGAGGAAGAGCCGGCTGAGCCTTGGTTGCAGGGAGGGCTTCATGGAGGTGGCAACACTTGGCTCTGCCCAAGGGTGAGGAGTCAGCTGGCCGCTCAGAAGGGCATTTTCCAGACAAAAAGACACCTTGGACAAAAACTTGGGGAAGTAGAAGACGCTGGGAGGCAGTGCACAGACATTTGAATCCATCATTTTCATCCTGAGATATTTTAATTGGAACTATTTCTAATCAGAATTAGATAAACACTAATGACTTTTTTCCAGCATAAACTCTATTGAGCCAAGTTATTTTCTTTGTCAGTTTTTCTATCATCACGCACACGTGTTCAGTCGCGTCTGACTCTGTGACCCCATGGACTGTGGACCATCGGGCTCCTCTACCCAGGGGATTATCCAGTCATTAACACTGGAGTGGGGTGCCATTTCTTACTCCAGAGGTGCTTCTTGACCTCTGATCAAACCCGAGCCTCTTGCCTCTCTTGCATTGTCAGGCAGCTTCTTCACCACTAGTGCCGCCTACTCTGCAGCTAAATAGTTTCTGATTTTTCCTTATTTTTATCTTACCAGAATTATTTTTGCCATCTCTTCTATTTTTTCCCTTCTGCATCTGAACAGAAAAGGTTTCATTTATTCATTAGTCTACTTTGTTCATATCAAGTTGTACTGATTACTGATTAAAGCTTTTGCCATTAAGAAGATATATATGCCTCTATTTCTATAAGCTTTGACTTTGCTGGGTCAAAGTGTATATAAATAAATATGGCCTAGGATTGTTAAAATGTTATTAATTTTTTGACTAAAAAACAAGTTTACCAAGTATTATACAATATTTGCCATGTTTGCTTTTATTTTGGTTTTTTGCTACTAGAAATGTTTATTATAAATTGAGTAAACCCGTGAGCATTTTTGTGTCTTAGATTCTCCACAAGAAAACTGAATGAATTTGTGAGACACGCGGGGAGAGAGACGAAGAGAACAATCGCCCGGGGGTGAGACTGAGAGGCGGGCGAGGCCATGGCGCTGCTGGCGGCCTGCCCGCCAAACGCAGGCGCAGGGGGTAGAGCTCGCTGTCTCCTTTTGTTTAGAGAATGAACCTCAGCTCCCTTTCAAGGAGGACAAGGAAATCCAGACTCCCTGCAAATGATCATTCACAAAGTCGAGTGCACGATAGGAAATCACTAGACGTGTGAAGAGACAGAAAAATACAACACTGTGAACAAAAGGAAAAGCAGTGAATGGTTCCCAGTGGACGTTTTAAATGGGGGGGGAAAGGCATCATTGTGTATTTCAGAAGGGCCACCTGGGTAAGCCACTGAGAAAGGACTGGCCCAGGACTGGCCCAGTGAGTCCTGTGAGCAGAACGTCCTAATGGCTCTGAAGGATGATGATGAATATACAGACAAGGCCCTGCCTATCTGTGAGTTTTGTGTTTGCATTACAATGACGAAATGTCAGAGCTGAAAACATCTTAGATGGCGTTCTATCTACCCCTCACATTACATATAGGGGAAGCAGGACTCAGTGAGGATAAGTGATTTCCGTAAGATCCCACAGCCTTTTCAAAGATGAACCTGGATTAGAACCCACACCCCATAATTTTCCCATATCACATGGCCTCCCTACAACTACCTTGTGCTAACACAGGTCCTCCAAGATGACTCATGTGTGTTCTGAAAGTGACAAGTCTCAGCCATAGACAGCACCAAAGTGTCATTTCTTCTTCCTTCTCCCACACAGAATAGGCAGGTTTCCCTTAAGCCATCACATGGACACCTAAAGTCACCACAAACCTGATATGGTGACACTAATGCCAACTACTACTTTGCATATGTAGTTGAGATCTGAGGCTTCTGATACTAGAACTTTTGGAAATGGACGTGCTCAAAGTTCACATTTGAGTCTGTTTAGTCGCTGAAGCAACATGAAGAGGCAGGGACTGTGGCTTTGATTCACGATGGTGCCCAGTTCACGGAATCCAGGGGAAAGGAGCATACATTCCATGACCTCAGTTTGCGCTTGCAAATGACGTTGTTGGAAACGTGCAGCAGCAAGTGAAGGATGGCAGTGGATGGATCATGGCCCCTTCCTGATCCTGAGCACAGACACAAGGCATCCACAGCGGCACCTCAGGTCTTCTCCCTCCCAAGACAGCTGCCCCTCACCCAACTGCTCTAGTCCAGTCTCTCAGGAAGTGCTTTCCAAGTGCTTAACAAGTCTGACAGTAAAATGGGCTCCCTCCTGTAGAAGTAAATGCCTTCCTTGTCCCTAGAGCTGGTCAAGCCTGGGCTACACAATCCAACTGGGTCTTACAATCCTTCCCTAAGGGTTTGGACTGGGAACTTGGTGCTGGGACTTGATGCTGGTGTGCTAAGGGGACCGGAGCAGCTCTGCTGGGAGTTGGTCATGACCTCTAAGGCTCCTTCCTACTCTACAATGGACAGAATTCTCCTACTGGTTACAGAAGGAAAGAGGCTATCCTTTTTCAAGTACCCTGTGGGTCATGTAGGTGGCATTGGTTTTATGCACATCTAATTTAGTCCTAAGGGGTTCCTTGGTGGCTCAACTGTAAAGAATTCACCCTACCAATGCAGGAGACGTGGGTTCGATCCCTGGGTCAGGAAGATCCCCTGGAGGAGGGCATGGCAACCCACTCCAGCATTCTTGCCTGGAAAAAGTCCCATGGAAAGAGGAACCTGACAGGCTACAGTCCACAGGGTTGCAAAAGAGTTGGACACCACTTAGTGACTAAACAACAACAAATTTAATCCTAAACACAACGCTGCAGAGAAGACATCCTCATAGCCACTGTTTTCATTAATCAGGAAACCCAGGCTCCAGAGATCTAGTCTTTGCCCAAGCTCATGCAGTTCACCACCCACATCCTGAAGGTGGTGTCCTGTCTGCCACGTCACACTGCCTCCAAAACTACAACTCTGGACACACACCTGGGGAAGCTGTCGGGTTCCTGTGAGTTCGTAATTGAGTGTTCTCATGACATACACTCAATGTCTGTAAAAACAAAAATATGTTTATGAGATGTAGTGGCTGACACTTGGGTATTTCTGATCCACATGTTGTGGGATATACAAATCTTTACAAACCAACCAGAAAAAAAGTTGAGGGGGGTATGTGTGGTTGTGGTTGTGTGTGCATCCATTCAAACACGGGCATCAGCATCAGCACGTGTGTGAACAGTTTGGGAATCATGTTTCCACAGGTGAACAGTTCATTTATTTCATTTCTCAAAGCACAGAAAATGAAACCAAACCAAAAAAGCACCTGCTTTTGTTTACAAGATGGTCTTCAAAGATCTATGTGACTTGCAATTTTAGCTTTTTTTCCCCTTGGGGTTTCGAACCATTTATTTAATCGTTCAAAGTTAAATGAAGTGGCTTATTCTCAGTTCTTAGAAACCAGTCTCAAGGAAACACACATCACGACTTACCCAAGGGAGTAGTAATTAAACTCTTGCTGGTCAGGTTCTCTGGAAATTCTTATCTAGGGTTTGCATGCATGTGTTGAGGCCAGGAAAACCAGACTGGCCCAGCAGGCTTAGTGAGGGCCTGGTAGAGGGGAGGGGAGGAGAGACAGGCTGGTAGATTTCAAGCCAGAAGACCTGCATTCTTTATCTGCTTTCTTCTGGAACTGCAAGAACCCAGCAGGACTCAGGGGCAAGCAGCTTATTTTTAGAAAGTGCTTCAAGTCCTCCACCAGCATATGCAGGCATGAAGAGAAGAGCTTTCTGGCCCAATCAAGAGGCTGCCAGCATCCCCAGAGGGAATAGAGACTGGGAAGAAGGGGCCACCTGGTCAAGACTGGCAACCTGGGGCCTCTGGCTAAGGATGCTCTCCTGCTACTGCTCAGCCACTGGTAAGCAGGCTTCAGACCTGGAGTAGAATTCCAACTCCCCCAGCAGGGAGGCGTCCTGGTAGAGAGGGGGCTTTAGTTCTGACTACCATCCCCCCCTCCATTCCAGGGCACACAGAGCATCCTCAGCCTGCAGCATACTGCTCAGGCCATGGTGGACACCCAACAAGCAATTGTTCCTTTTGACGTGCAGAGCCATCAGAGGAAGCGTGGATATCCTAGCCACTTAAGAGGAGAGAAGTTCTAAGTGGATTCCGTTTCATTCAACCTTTAATGAAGATGCACAGCACACATGGGTCCAGGGAGCAGAGAGACACAGCCGAGTTGTGGAGGTGGTGAAGCGGGGGTCCACCCAGGACAGTCATCAGTAACTCAGCATGGCCTTTTTCCTGCGGGACGAGACGCAGCCTACGGGCTCTCTCAGCAAAGCCACTACATGGGATGAGGGCTGGCCCTCAGTAGGGGACCTATCTGCCGTCCTGATAGTGGTGTGTGCTCTGGCCCAGCTTCTGTGCTAAGTTTGGAAAACAAGGCGTGAACGAAAGCTCCTGAACTCTAGAAACTCATAACTGGGGGAAAAACAAACACCTGGGGGCGCTGAGGGGCCCCTTCCTGCCTGCCTCCCTGACTTGGGCCACCTGCTGCCTGGTGTTGAAAATGAGATGCTTTTCAGCTCAGGAAACCAGGCATGCCCACAGAACCACAGGAGACACTGGGGGTCTACTGCAGAGTCCCCCATGCCCCATGATGGCGTTCCACTCCTTCAAAGCAAGCTCCCTTTCTCCTCATATCAGGACCCCAAGTCTCTCCTCTGGGGACCCTGTCACTCTGGGCTGCAGGCTGTACCCCTTCCCCACTCCAGGTGGGCCCCCCTTTGCCTCAGTGCCCACCTTCTCCCCTCCTCACACTAGAAGCAACCGGTTTGCAGTGGCCTTCCTGAAAGCCTCTGGACGCGAGAGTGCTTGGAAAACCCACACCGAGCTGCTCCAGGGACTGCCTTTGAGCCGTTCTTTGCGTTGGTAACGCTCGGCTTCCCCGGAGGCTGTGGTGTGCTGGAACGCTGTGCCCCCAGCAGTCTCTTCAGTTCCGCCAGTGTGCATTTCAGGGCCCAGGGGCCATGTGCACACAGCCAGCAGCCTGGGAGACACTTGCCCAGAACATCCTCAACAGGGGGTCCTACAGGAGCAGCAGGGAACCTGGGGCATGCGTACAAGGAGGAGACAGTGTTGTAATATCCTCATTTATGCTGTGCTCAGCACAGCCCCAGGCACTTTTTATTACCTTTGTCATCATCCTCAAACATGCAGGAAGCCCCTGCCTGGGGCACATGGCTTATGTTATGCGGCAGCTACAATTCTGTGGAAAGAGGCTATTCACATAAAGTGACAAACGCCATCCAACAGCTTCTGTGCTCAGAGCTGGATCAATAGGACAGACACACACAAGCCCACCCAAGTTCTGGGAAGCATATTAACAAAAATAAAGTCAGAATCTGAATCAAATTCAGGAGGAGAAGGGAGTGACAGAGAATGTGATGGTTGGATGGCATCATCAACTCCATGGATATGAGTTAGAGCAAACTCCAGGAGATACTGAAGGACAGGGGAGACTGGTGTGCTGCAGTCTATGGGGTCACAAAGAGTTGGACAGGACTGAGAGACTGAACAACTTAGCCAAGTATCAGTTTAAGTATCATATATATCATATCATACTTAATCAAGTACATATATCAATAGTTGGTATTTCTTTCAGATTCCTTAAAAAGCTAGGTTGAATCTTTTGGACCCTGGGAGGAAAGAATTACTAGGCAAAGTTTTTCAACTTCTTTTTTTGTAAAAAGGCAGTAAATCATTTTATATTTTAAATAATGATTACTTTACAAATGCCAAGTTTTTAAGCATTTGCCTTAAAAATAACATTCTATCTATCAGAGTCTGGGATCTGCACTTTTTTTTTTAATGATGGGAGAGATTTAGCTCAGGGGTTAAACTGAAGAAACCAATGGAAATTCGGCACATAGCTGTGTCCACATCTTTGCAACTCACCGCCTCACACAGAACATCAGCTGCACCCCCCTCTTTCTCCCAGTACAGAGACTGTGCCATTTGGACCGTGGAATGGGCTGAAAAACAGTCAGGTCCATCTGCCTGTGGGAAACTCAGATGTTCCTGCTGTCTAAAAGAATCATATCCCTCCAGAGGCTCAACTCAGCCACACATTCCCTACAAAGGGCCTTAGAAGCTTGTCCCTTGACATGTCTTTCCCTGTGTCGATTTCACCCTGAGCAACCCCTCCTCTTACATGGGTCCCAGCCATGCTTCAGGTCTCAGCTTAAATGTTGCTTCTTCCGGGATGTCTTCCTTGGCTCTTGATTAAGTCGCATCTCTGCTTTACACATCTGACCATCATACCTCACACTGGGAGCCTCCAGTTCTATTAGCTCTATGTCCTAGAAGGGCAGGGACTTATCCACCTGTCTTGCCAAGGTTCAGCTCCGCATGAATACCGCACGGCAGTTATGTTAAAAAAAATAGTCCTTGAGTGAGGGAGTGAATGAATGATTCAGTGAGCAACAGACCTTGAGGCCTGGGTACTCTCGTCATTTTTCAGGCATGGAGAGCCGCCTGGGGGCTCTTTTCAGGCAAACATATTTTCTCTCCATATCGAGCAGAAAGAAATGTGAATCTGCCACAACACCCAGCCCCAGCACTCTTGAGGGCAAACTCCAGCCCACAGAACAGACTTGTATGGATCTTCGCCCATCCATTCATATACTGTCTGTAGCTCCTTCCACCCCATGTTGGCAGAGTCAAGTTGCTGCAACAGTGTAGGCAATGACCTGACTGTTCACTATCCAGGCCTCTGCAGAAAGTGTGCCAAGCCTTGCTCTACGACCACAGAGCCGATGAGGATGAGAAGAGGACACGGGGCAAGCAGAACTGGAGCAACGGGCAGCACAGGGCTGAGAGAGGCCCGGAGACATAGAGACGTCCTCCAGAGAGAGGGTGAAGGCGCAGTGGGGGCAGTGAGGGTGGGAGGCTGGCAGGAGAGGTGGTCAGAGCCCAGGAGGGGCCTCTGAAACCCTACATGTGCTGAGAAGAGCGTGAGCTTGGCTGTAAGACACCCGGGCTGGATTCTGACGTCATCGTGGTTTACTACGGACTGATCTTAAGCAGGTCACCTCACCATCTGGACCTTTGATTTCACCTTTCAAAGAGAAACTGCTTATATCACAAGGTTTTGGTTAGAATTCGATGAAATAAGACTGATCAAGTGACTCTGGGGGCTAATACAGTGCTGAGTTTTCCCAGACCCAGGCTGGAATATGACCCTGCCTCTTTCTTTCTAACTCTGGGCCCCTAGGGAACACTCTGCCCCCGTGTGCCTGTTTCTGTGTCCCTTAGAGGAGGAAGTCACGGGTCCCAGCAGGGTGCTGCTGTCAGGGCAGATCGCCAGCCCGCACAGATGAGCACCCAGCACAGAACCCAGCACCAGGGGCCGGCTTCACTCTTAGCACCGAATTGTCTGATGCAGACCTCGATCCCTGGTGGGTACTCAGAACTGTGATCCCCTCCCAGCCTTCCTCCTGCCAGCTGGCAGGACCTGGTGCCAGGGATTCATGGCTCACCCTGCTCAAAACTTGCTGTGTGACTATGGGCAGCCACGGGCCCTCTCTGAATGGCTAGAACTTGGCTTATTCAATGAAGGGGTTGGGGTTGTTTCCAAAATCTCCTGGTGACTAAAAAAAAAAAAAAAAAAATCTCTTGCCAATCTTAGATAAAACATCCAGCTTCCCCAACTTCTCCCTCAGGGATTTGGACGCTGGCGATCTGGCCTGGGACCCAAGTTGGAATCTGTCATTGAAACAAGTCCTTCAGGGGATCCTTGACACCAAGGTGGTTTGGGAAACACTGGGATCAATAAGGCTTCCCTGCACACTCCAGTCCGACAGCCCACGCATGTGTGTGTGGGGTGGGGAGGGGGCGGCGAGGTGTGTCCTTGGTTAATGAAACTGTTGACTGGGCATTACATTTCAAAAAGTCTTCAGATTTTAGGTTGTCCGCTTTCGAGAATTAGTCAGCACAGGATCATTCTGATGCCCCGGCAGCCAGTATTGCAGAAGGGACCTGTTTGTCTCAGTTCTCTGACTCATGGCTGATTTCTTCCAGGGACCTCTGCCCTCTCCCAGGAGAGTGCTGAGCCAACACCTGCAGCTGGAGTATCCTGTCAGCCATTGCAGGCTTCATTTCCTCGAGCTTCTAGAAAACTCACCATCTTCCCAGCCCCTCTCAGCACAGGCCAGGGCTCCAGAAGGCTGCGTCTGAGGGAGGCAACCCACTGCAGTATTCTTGCCTGAGGAATCCCAGGAACAGAGGAGCCTGGTGGGCTACAGTCAGACACGACTGAGGGGCTGAGCACGCAGGCACCCCATAGCCTGGAAGGGAAGCCCCCAGCAGCGAAAGCCCAGTATCAAAGGCAGGAGGCAGACTGGGTGGGGGCGGCAGAGAGCAAGAATTTGGAATTAGGGCCTGTGGGGGTGGGTGGGGGAGGCCATCTGAGCCCACACCTGCCCATCACAGCTGCAAGCCTTGGGGCCAGTCTCTTTGCATGTCTACAGCTTCGTCATCTATAAACACTCCTGCACCAAACTGCCACAGGGTTAAAGGGAGCCTGTTTAGAGCTCCTGGGTGAGCCCATTGAGGTGTCGTGTGCCTGTACCATCTACACACGTCACCACTCTCTGGTCCTCTTGAAAGCTGCACCTGCAGGCCACCAAGTTTCTAGTGGCTAGACCTAGTTTTTCTTAGCCCCTTAGACTGTGCAGATGCAAATAGCTGTGCACCTGGAGAGTCATTTAGGTTACGTGCCCCTCCTAGCCCTGTTTCTAATCTCAGAGCAAAGGCATCGAATGCACAGCCCTGTCTTCTGAGGCAGGACATCCCCAGAGGGTGAGAGTAGATAAGCCATCACTTACCTGAAGAGTGGATGGGGAGGAGACAGCTGGGTGATGGGTGAGTGGGAAGAGAGTTGCAAGCAGAGAAGACTCCTCATAGACAGGCCCTGAGGTTTGAAGGAACTTTGCATGTTCAAGGGTGTGAGAAGTACTCACTGGGGATGGGGGGATAAAAAGAAGCCA
>SJYX01011602.1:7864-25014 GCA_006410675.1 Oreotragus oreotragus
AACTCATTCTATGAGGCCACCAACACCCTAATACCAAAACCAGACAAAGATGCCACAAAAAAAGAAAATGACAGGCCAATATCACTGATGAACATAGATGCAAAGATCCTTAACAAAATTCTAGCAAACAGAATCCAACAACATATTCAAAAGATCATGCATCCTGACCAAGTGGGCTCTATCCCAGGGATACAAGGATTTTTCAATATCCACAAATCAAGCAATGTAATGTACCACATTAACAAATTGAAAGATAAAAACCATATGATTATCTCAACAGATGCAGAGAAAGCCTTTGACAAAATTCAACATCCGTTTATGATGAGGAAAAAAAAAAAAACAAAAAACCAAAACTTTCCAGAAAGCAGGAACAGAAGGAAAGTACCTCAACATAGTAAAAGTTATATATGACAAACTCACAGCAAACATTATGCTCAGTGGTGAAAAATTGTAAGCATTTCCCCTAAAGTCAGGAACAAGACAAGGGTGCCCACTCTCACCACTACTATTCAACATAGCTTTTGAAGTCTTGGCCACAGCAATCAAAGCAGAAAAAGAAATAAAAGGAATCAAGATTGGAAAAGAAGTAAAACTTTCATTGCTTGCAGATGACATGATTTTCTACATAGAAAACCCTAAAGACTCCACCAGAAAATTACTAGAGCTAATCAATGAATATAGTAAAGCTGCAGGACATAAAACTAACGCACAGAAATCCCTTGCATTCCTATACATGAACAATGAGAAAACAGAAAGAGAAATGAAGGAAACAATTCCATTCACCATTACAATGAAAAGAATAAAATACTTAGACTATACCTACCGAAAAAAACAAAAGACCTATATATAGAAAACTATAAAACACTGTTGAAAGAAATCAAAGAGGACACAAATAGATGGAGAAATATACCATGTTCATGGATTGGAAGAATCAATATAGTGAAAATGAGTATATTACCCCAAGCAATCTATAGATTCTAGTAACTAGCCTCCATTTAAAAGAAAAAATAAATAAATAAAAATGACGTGGAATGTGCATGTTGCTAGAGATAACTTTAAAAGAAAAAATATCTTCCACAGATAATTTTATAAACTCTGGTGGTAATTTTTCTTTCCTTATGATTTTATAATAAAAAGTATTCTATATAAGAAAACAAGCATAAATTGTGATTTCATTCATTTAATGTATGTGATTACCCATTATGTGCCGACATTCAGAAAAAAGAAAGTAAAATCTCTCCAGAGGAAAACATACACTTCTGCATTTCTTCTTTCAGACTGTTGCAGCTGAAAATTTTCTCATTTAATGCAGAGATTAAGAATCTCATTTATAAAATTATAAATTATAATTTTAGTATAAAGAAGAGATAAAATGCTTATGTAATTCCTCTTTATTTTCAGAAAGATCTAAAACACCCACCAAGGTTACAGCAAAGAGTAAGATAAATTAGGTAAGTACATTAAGTATTTACAGTGTCGGACACAACTGACAGACTGAACTGAACTGAAGTTAGAAACCACAAGAAACAGAAGGGCCAGAAGTTCTTAATTCATAATACATCTCCGAAGGCCTAAAACAGGACTCATCTTGAATTATCTCTAAACGAAAGCTTTGCTAGATTAAATAGAAGACACCGCTTCATTAATTCAAAGTGAGAATGTTTTTAAAAAGAGAAATCACTTCAAATTTAAATGAACTTCCAGAGGGAACTATATTCAAAAATATATATATAGACATACACAAGTATAACCAAATCACATTGCTGTACACCTGAAACTTACACACTATTTTAAACTGACTACACTTCAATTCAACGAAAAAACAAGAACCATCACCAACCTCGAAAACAACCACCAAAAAAAGGGAAGGAACACATATTTTTTAGTTCTTCATAAAATTCAGCTATGTCATTTAAAAGAGTATGAGCATTGTTTTTTTACGGCCTCACCTTCTCAAGTTGAATTTGAAATAATTTGTCGCATATTTATAATAGAGAGTTCCTCGTCTGACTGACCCCCACTATTTCTGTTGTGTTTGTATAATATCTGTCTCATCTTCACCCTCATTCCACCTTATATTCATCTTGTCCTTTTAAAAGGAATTCTTCCCCTTCATCCTCCTCCCCACCTTCATGTTCATCTAGTTGTTTTTCCCCAGTGCTTTGTGATTCTCTTCTTTCATAACGGCACAGTTAGTATGCCAGTATTTGTAACTCTGAATCACGCACATGTATGGCTCTTATTATCACACCATTTCATATCGTGACTTTGAGGGCTTCTGTTTCTGTGGTGGGATCCTTTTTGTCACCATAAGGATCAGGGGACTGGTTTGTGAACAAATACAGGGAAAGAAGAGTTACAGACAGAACACCTTACCTTTGTACGACCAAGGCCTGCTACAGACTTGAGAAGTTTTGAAACAGGCTCAGGCAATGGGAAGGCAGGATGACAGATGCCCTCCAACCAGGGTGATGGTTTGGGAAATGTTTCAACCACATCTTCAATGTTATTGTCAGCATTATTGTCCTCAGACAAACTTGTACTCTCTGGTCTCAAAATGCCACATTTTGCTTCCACTACAGTGAAAACAGGAGAGAGTACATGAGAACATGTGTCATTTCAAATCAAGGAATAACACCAGGAGGACAGTCTTCAGATAACTTACTGTTTCTCTTGGACTGCTGAGAAGCCTTCATTAGCGTCGGTAACTTTGATTTCAGGACATGCTGGAGAAGAAAAGAAGAGCTTGAAGAATATAACAAGTATCAACCTGAATAAAGAATTATAACATCCCCCATTCCTCTATGATCTAACACAAAGAGCACAGGCTCTGAAGTCATTCAGATGTGGATTCAAATCCCAGTTCTGTCACTGACTGACATGCTCATGGGGAAAGAATAATGACAGATGACGTCAGAAGCCCCAGCTGTTCCTCTCCTTACCCCTAATTGACTGCTATACAAACACTAGGACACCCACTAGACTATTTTCTCTGCCAAAATGTTCTAGAGTAATAATTTATCCCTGGTAGTTTAGAGCACTATTGAAAAACTAAGACATTTAAAGTAATTGCTATATTTTGAAATTTGCTTCCATGATTAATATATACATAGATTATCACTTGTGAAGGGACATATGAAAGTTTAGGTTTGAACAGAATCCTATTTAGATGGGCTAGAACTGCAAACAGGATAAGCTACTTCTATTCTGTTTGTCAAATAGCTAGAGACCAATGAAACAGGGGAAAAAATTCAGCTGCTTCCATGAAACAGGGAAAAAACAAGGTTAAATCCATAGGGCAATGATCATGAATGAAAGCCACACTCTAAATAGAAAGCCATAAGCAAACATGTTCACAATAGAGGCAGAGAGAGATGGACTGAAGGAACAGACACTGAAGAAATGTGCTTGGCAAGGAAAAAATAGGTTAACAGTAAATATTTTTTTAAAAAATTAGAAAAAGGTAGAGGAGGAAGAACAAAGGGAAAAGTGAGACATTTCTAGTCAAGAACAAACTTTATGGGGGAAAAAAAAACAAGTATAATAATGTATGTGGAGAAACATATATTTAGAATTTATATACAATAGATCAGTAGCATATCAGTATTCTTAAGCCTTACACTATGCAGTATTCTCATGCATATACTATGAGCAAAGCCTCTGTTTCATAGGATTTTATTAATATATTTTTATGCATCTACACTGTTCTTCAAATTTTATGAAAATATCAACCCCAATTCAGCTCAGTTCAGTTGCTCAGTCGTGTGCGACTCTGCGATCCCATGGACTGCAGCACACCAGGCTTCCCTGTTCATTACCAACTCCCAGAGGTTTTACAAACTCTTCTCCATTGAGTCAGTGATGCCATCCAACCATCTCATCCTCTGTTGTCCCCTTCTCCTCCCGCCTTCAAACATTCCCAGAACCGGTATTTTCCAATGAGTCGGTTCTTCGCATCACATGACCAAACTATTGGAGTTTCAGCTTCAGCATTAGTCCTTTCAGTGAATATTCAGGACTGATTTCCTTTAGAATGCACTGATCGGATCTCCTTGCAGTCCAAGGGACTCTGAAGAGTCTTCTCCAACACCACAGTTCAAAAGCAGCAATTATTCGGCACTCAGCCTGTATAGTCCAACTCTCACATCCATACATGACTACTAGAAAAACCATAGCTTAGACTAGACAGAACTTTGCTGGCAAAGTAATGTCCCTGCTTTTCAATCTGCTGTCTAGGTGGGGCATAGCTTTTCATCCAAGGAGCAAGCGTCTTTTAATTTCATGGCTGCAGTCACCATCTGCAGTGATTTTGAAGCCCCCCCAAAGAAATCTGTCACTGTTTCCATTGTTTCCCCATCTATTTGCCATGAAGTGACGGGACCAGATGCCATGATCTTAGTTTTCTGAATGTTGAGTTTAAGCCAACTTTTTCACTCTCTTCTTTCACTTTCATCAAGAGGATCTTTAGTTCTTTCTTCTTCAATTTCTGCCACCATGGTGGTGTCATCTGCGTATCTGAGATTATTGATATTTCTTCTTGCTATCTTGATTCCAGCTTGTACTTCATCCAGGCCGGCATTTCACATGATGTACTCTGCATATAAGTTAAATAACCAGGGTGACAATTTACTTCCTTGATGTACTCCTTTCCTGATTTGAAACCAGTCTATTGTTCCATATCCAGTCCTAACTGTTGCTTCTTGTCCTGTATACAGATTTCTCCAGAGGCAGGTCAGATGGTCTGCTATTCCCATCTCTTGAAGAATTTTCTACAATTTGTTGTGATCCACAGAGTCAAATGATTTAGCACAGTCAATACAACAGAAGTAGATGCATTTCTGGAACTCACTTGCTTTTTCTATGATCCAGAGGGTGTTGACAATTTGATCTCTGGTTCCTCTGCCTTTTCTAAATCCAGCTTGAACATCTGAAGTTCATGATTTACATACTCTTGAAGCCTGGCTTGGAAAATTTTGAGCATTACTTTGCTGGCATGTGAGATGTGTGCCATTATGTGGTAGTTTGAGCATTCTTTGCCATTGCTTTTCTTTGGGATTGGAAGGAAAACTGACCTTTTCCAGTTCTGTGGCCACTGATGAGTTTTCCAGACTTGCTGGCATATCAAGTGCAGCACTTTCATAGCATCATCTCTGAGGATTTGAAATAGCTCAACTGCAATTCCATCACCTCCACTAGCTTTGCTCATAGTGATGCTTCTTAAGGCCTACTTGACTTCGCATTCCAGGATGTTTGGCTCTAGGTGAGTGATCACACCATCCTGGCTATCTGGGTCATAAAGATCTTTTTTGCAGAGTTCTGTGTATTCTTGCCACCTCATCTTAATATCTTCTGCTTCTGTTAGGTCCATATCATTTCGTCCTTTATGGTGTCCATCTTTGCATGAAATGTTCCCATGGTATCTCTACTTTTCTTCAAGAGATCTCTAGCCTTTCCCATTCTATTGTTTCCTCTATCTCTTTGCATTCATCACTGAGAAAGGCTTTCTTATCTCTCTTTGCTATTCTTTGGAACTCTGCATTCAAATGGGTATATCTTTCCATTTCTTCTTTGCCTTTTGCTTCTCTCCTTTCCTCAGCTATTTGGAAGGCCTCCTCAGACAACCATTTTGCCTCTTTGCTTTTCTTTTTCTTGGGGATGGTCTTGAGAACTGCCTTTGTACAATGTCACAAATCTCCATCCATAGTTCTTCAGGCACTCTATTTATCAGATCTAGTCCCTTGACTCTATTTGTCACTTCCACTGTCTAATCATAAGAGTAAATACTACATGAAACTAATTTCAGAGCAGGAAAACTAATTTCACAACAGAACACTTTACCTTGGTTTTAAAATCTAAGACTTCATCGTTTGATGTAGGCCCTAAATCAACACCAGGTTTGTAGGGAAACCTTTAAAGCAAAAACATACAATAAAAATGAGTGAGCTCATGTTCTTGAACAAAAAAAAAAAAAAAAAACAAGTGAAAGTTGGTCTATATATTAAATGAACTTTCTTGACATGAATAAAATTTGGCCTGTTTTAAAACAGCTTTTTTTTAATTTTTATTTTAAAGATTTCTTGATGTGAACCACTTTTAAAGTCTTTACTGAATTAGCTCCAATGGTGCTTCTATTTTATGTTTTGGCTGTCTGACCCTGGGTCATATGAAATCTTAGCTTCTCTGACCAAGTATCAAACCCACACTGCCTACATTGGAAGATGTCTTACTAACCATCTTAAGTACTGCACCCCCAAGGGAAGTCTCCAAAAAAGTTTCTCGTTACCTATATCCGCATCCATCTCTCCCGACCTATGAAATATCTAGTTAACACTCATTCTTAGTTTCCATAACAGAGAGTGACAGCCAATATATCAGCAGAGCCTAAAAATAATTTGTTTTCACTAAAAGTTCTAATAGCTGAACTGAAAATCCCATTGATGGATTGAAATAATTCTTGTTTGTTCACACTGGAATAAACCTGATGACTTAAAGCGGAAGAATAGGCTTTTCCTTCTCCATTATCTGTGCAAGGTTCAGAGATGAATTTGAGTCTGTCCAAAATGGGAGTCTTGGTCCGTCAGCAGGGAGACCACTCACTGAGATGCCCCCACTTCTGTCCGTTACTCTAAGGGAGTGCAGGGAGTTTCCCCACAACGTCAAAACTTAAAATGTGCTCAAGTCAAAGAAGTAATTTATATCTTTAACTTATATGCTACCTGGGTACTCAGTCTCTGCTGAGGGCCACGGGAGTGGACCTGAGGGCCAGGAAGGCCAAGTGTCAAACCTCCTAAAACCACGGTTGCGCAATTAAGTAAAAGTAGGACACAGCTGCTTTAGAAAGCTGCTCTGATGATTCTATGAGGTCACATATGTTAAGCACGTAATGCAGTGTTTAATCCAGAGTAGAACACTCAACAAACATTAGTTTCTCTTCTCCATGTTCCCTTAGTTAAACATATAATTTAAAACATCTATAAAATCCTACCTCCTTGAAGAGTCCTCTTCAGAAATTTCATCCACTATTAGAGAAAAAAGCAAGATACATATTAAATTAATGGAAGAAAAATACAGAATATTAAAACCTCAAGACTGAGGCTTTGTTTAAAAGGATTCCTTTCAAACCACACCTGGAGGCCACATCAGAGGAAGGGAACAGCCACTAATGCCTAAGAACCACTCCTCCCTTTTATAGTCATCAAATGCAAAACAAAATAACAAAGAAAAGAACTGCTCTTTACAATGACCATAATCCTAACCAAACTCCAGGAGACTGACAGAAAATGAAACTATACCATTAATACAATCGGTGCTATAAGCTGACAATAGCACGCTTAAACAGCACAGTGCTTCTGGGTTTCTATTGCCTGGAGCACTGAACAGAGACCATAGGTGTCTTGCTGGGACACGACGACTTCCCTGGTTCTTCAGTTCACAATGAAGACGCCCCGTCACAGGGAAGCTTGGTCAAAGGCACTGAACCTCAGAGCAAGGGAAAACATCGGAAGCAAAAGTCTTCTCTTCCTGGCCCTCTTTCCAAAGGCAAGAGAAGTATGAAAGATGTAGTGATTCCAGGTTTAGAAAGGATAATCTCTAGAAAGGCAGGTGGGGGAGGGCAAACAGGTAAAGGGGCTCAACTCAGTGGTGAGAATGGGGACTAGACTTGCAGTGGTGAGCACAAAGCAGGGTACATAGAAGCTGAACTTTTTAAAAAAGTTCTCTCTCTCTTTCTATATATATAGAGTTCCCTATATATAGAGAGAGCTATATATATATATATGGAACTTCTTTAAAAAAGTTCAGCTTCTGTGCATATATATATACTAACATGTTTAAAAAGAATCTCTTGAGACTATCTCCTTCCATTGCTCAAGAGTATCTGGACCACACAGAGCAGGATGGTCCAAAGAGTGCTGTGTACTAGTGAGGGATAGCATTATATCAATCCTTCCCATTATATGGCAAATGTTTATAGAAATCATGCTTTTTCAGCTTGGAAGCCATACATCATCACATCCTAAGCTGATGAACAAGGGGAGGGAGGGAAGGATGGAGGGAGCCACAGACTCTGGTGCTGTTGGGCAACATTTCCCAGGGGTCGTCATGATCTGATGCTGGAGGGATGACTCACATGCAGTGACTCCACGGGGAGAGGAGCACTGCAAGCTTGAGCAAAGAGAGCAGGGGCAGTTATTTTTCAATGTTTGCACCCTGTGACATCAGAACAATGCTTAGTACATAAAAGACACTTGAAAGTTATCTGTTTAGTGAACAAATGAACAAATAAATAAGCAGGTTTTCTTTGAAGATTTTCTTTAGAAAAACACAGAAATTAACCAGGAAGAACTCTTTTTGAGCCTACTGAAGACCAGGACACTGTCAGCTCTGTGTCTCCTCTGACTAGTGTAATAAACCAACCTACCGTTTTTGTTGTTCAGCCACCAAATCGTGTCTGACTCTTGTGACCCCATGGACTACAGCTCACCAGGCCCTTCTGTCCATGGGATTTCCCAGGCAAGAGTACTGGAGTGGGTTGGCATTTTCTTCTCCAGGGGATCTTCCCAACACAGGGATCAAACCCTATCTCCTGCATTGGCGGGTGGATTCTTTACTACTGAGCCACCTGGGAAGTCCCCTTTGATTAGATCACGAAGAGTCGGACACGACTGAGTGACTTCACTTTCACGTCACTCGGTTAAAGGAATCCTTGGATACCCTGATGTGCTAGATGTCACATCCAGTGGACCTAATGCTGTTTTTGTTAATGCAAAGTATTTTTGTGCTTTTATTAGAACCTGCAGAGTCCCAAGTTGTTCCATTTGAATATATATCATGATAATCTTTTAACTGATGGCAAGAGAACATCTCCTTCTTACAAAACTATACCCTCATGACAATTGTCCAATACACAAAAGAAAATACCTGATCCTAATGAAGTCAACCTATCTCACTCTCTCTGGATCTGTAAGGAATGAAGTTGGTAATCTAGATCTGCTTGGTACAATAGGTAAAATAACTGGTTCTCAACCAGGCTTTGCTTTTCTGCCTTCTGTACAATTGGTAGGTATCTTTCAGAAATAATCTCTCATGACTATGCTGCACACCGGCTCAGCTTTGCAGTTATTGTTTATCATTTCTTATCTTACCAGGAAGGGATTATTCAAGTTCCCAGTTTTAATGATGGTAACTATTTTAGTGAGACTAATCACTACACAGTAACCTCTAACTATTCATTCACTAAATGCAGACCATTTCTAAAACTGAAAGTTCACTTTCATAAGACGTCCAATCTGCTATATTATGACTATACATGAAATATACATCAGACTCACTTAAAATTTTTTTTTTCTGATTTACACAAAGATCTAAGGACTTTAGGGGCTATATTAAAGAGATGGATTTCTTTTCAGACAATACTGTCTTTGATGTTACATCGCCTACAATTAACTTCTTAAATAATTCTGAATACTAGAGTATAAAGAAATTAATTAAAAAAATAAAATACACATGCAATTTACACTAATTTTTTCACAGTTCTTTCATTATTGAAACTTCCTCATTCCTACTTTATCTATGGTAGAATCACTGAGAGTAATTTGTTACCAGATGATGTACCTGGGTTGCTATTTTCAGCAGAAGTTTTAGATCTCTTTTCGTTATATTCAGAAATCAGTTGGCGAAAGCTATGTATTAAAAATGCGATAAATAATATTTTAACACTGATATGAAAAACAATTACCAAATTCTTAGATCATTTCAGACAATGTCAGAGATAATATCAAAACTTCATTTGTCGCATACATTTCAAATTTCTAAGTTCTATAAACTTTTATTTAGCATGTAGTAAAGGAGAAAGTAAAGGTATATTTTTACCCTGCTTATTTAACTTATATGCAGAGTACATTATGAGAAACCCTGGGCTGGATGAAGCACAAGCTGGAATCAAGATTGACAGGAGAAATATCAATAACCTCAGATATGCAGATGACACCACCCTTATGGCAGAAAGAACTAAAAAGCCTCTTGCTGAAAGTGAAAGAAGAGAGTGAAAATGTTGGCTTAAAGCTCAACATTCAGAAAACGAAGATCATGGCATCTGGTCCCATCACTTCATGGCAAATAGATGGGGAAAGAGTGACTGACTTTGTTTTTGGGGGCTCCAAAATCACTGCAGATGGTGACTGCAGCCAAGAAATTAAAAGACGCTTACTCCTTGGAAAGAAAGTTAGACCAACTTAGCATATTCAAAAACAGAGACATTACTTTCTCCACAAAGGTTGGTCTAGTCAAGGTTATGGTTTTTCCAGTAGTCATGTGTGGATATGAGTTGGACTATAAAGAAAGCTGAGCGCTGAAGAATTGATGCTTCTGAACTCTGGTCTTGAAAAAGACTCTTGAGAGTCCCTTGGACTGCAAGGAGATCCAACCAGTCCATCCTAAAGGAAATCAGTCCTGGCTGTTCACTGACTGATGTTGAAGCTGAAACTCCAATATTTTGGCCACCTGATGTGAAGAGCAGACTCATCTGAAAAGACCCTGATGCTGGGAAAGATTGAAGGCAGGAGGAAAAGGGGACAACAGAGGATGAGATGGTTGGATGGCATCACCGACTCAAGGGACATGATTTTGGGTAAACTCTGGGAGTTGGTGACGGACAGGGAGGCCTGGCATGCTGCAGTTCATGGGGTCCCAAAGAGTTGAACACAACTGAGCAACTGAAGTGAACTGAAAGGAGAAAGAAAAGGAAGATGAAGTAGTCATGAACTCAGGGCTGTACAGCTCCAATAATTAACTAGATTTAGCTTGGCATATGAAAAATCTCTCATGCTTGCAAATCCTAGCTCTATAATCAACTGCTCTTTGTTCCTGGAGGAGTTGTTTCTCTTCAGTGTAAAGTCTTCCTCTACACAACTGGAATATGACTACCTTATTTCACAAGAGGGTTAACAGGATGTAATGAGATAATATACCCCCAAAATGCTTGCAGAAACAGTCAAAGAGTGGAATAATTACGTCTTCAACTTTATTGCTGTAACTACTTTGGAATTCCAAGTAAACCCAATGTGTGCTTTTTCTTATGTTTAACATTAAAGTGTGGCATGAAACTATTAATTCTGGTGATTAGTTGTTCTTTGTGGTTTGTAATATAGGGAATCTCAGCTTTTAGATAATGTGTACCTAAATTTATTTATAACATATGAATTCACTACATTAGAGAACATAATGATCCCCAATTATTGCAGCTAATTACACCAAGAGCAGAAAACTAATTACAATCAAGACCTGGACTGGACCACCCCTCTTCTTTCTCTACCCACTGAGACTCTGAACCAGCAGATCTTTCTGACAATGATACTTCATCTCCATGTTCTCCAATTCACTGGGAAGACATCTCCCTACTCTTACAGTGGGTACTGGCAAGTTCTAGACAGGGCTGACCTCTCTGAATTCCAACTATCTTACTTGATATTTAGGGATTTCTGCTGAAATGGGTTCCTTATGGGGCAGATTCTGAAAACATATAAGGTGGAGGCAGACAGAAATCTTTTGGAAGATTTTCATTATTACAGGAAACAGATGCCATGAGGGGCCAAGCATAATTAGGGCATCTCAGGCAAGCTGGCACCCACTACTCTGGGAAGGATGACAGGGAACCTGTGACCTAAGAAAAGGTGCCCCCACAGGACAGAAAGCCGCCCTGAGGTCCAAGTCTAGATACAAAGGAGAAAGGGAAGTCTGCTCAATCCCTGCAGGAGCACTTGACCCTCTCTGACAGCCTAAAGTGGTCCCCACTGACATCTGCTAGCGGAAAAGAGAAATAAGAGCCTCAAGGGCACCTCATCATGAAGATCTAGGCTTCCACATGGGCTCCACATAAGGTCTCTGAGTGAGGGGGGAAGCTAGGCGGCCCAGCGGCCCGAACTGGGTGCCGGAGCTTTGTTTGCAACAGTGACTGAGTGGTAAGCACACACATGAGAACAAAGGAGCTCTCACTCTGAAGTCGACGTGTGCATCACCTTAGAGGCTGGGGAACCTGGACCCAGAGGGGTGGCCTGGGAGCAAAGGTCAATCGTGAGCCCACTGCAGGATGATTTTCTTTCTTTTTTTCTTTTAAAATGATTTTATTAAAGGTCTTTATAGAGCCACATCCAGACTTCAGATTCAGCTGCCAAGCAGGCCCTGTCAAGACCAGCTGTAGCAGCAGTGCTGCAGCAGTAGAATCAGTGCAAGCAACAGAATGATGAGAAGGAACTACTGTCTCCCCTCCAAACGACGTGTGGAAGAGGACTGTCTCGTTGACCTTAGGGAATCCTCCGGGTTCTTGGAAAATTCTAGCAGAAGCGTATAGAGAGGCAAGTCCTCAAGGGAAAACAGGATTTGCTGCTGAACTAAATACTTCAAGACCCAAAGAACTAGTTAGAAATATCACAACTGTGACACTGTTCATATGCCGTACCGCGAGGTCACACTTGGGATGAAATGGCTAATGTCAAGCTTTCAAAGGATCAAGGTCTACATGTCCTGAGATTAAGCACCCCAAGCCCACAGTCAAGAGTAACTAACTGGCCTTTGCTTGGCTTTCAGCTCTTGAGGGGGAACATCTCACCACCATTCTCCAAAGTGCACCAACTGGAACTCTCACTGGTCATGTAGCAAGTAACAGTTACAATTATTTTTGGCTGCAGTTTCATGAGAACTGGCATTTTAACGTGAACACTTACATATTAAGACCACTAATAACAGCATATTCTTCTGCAGTCCATCCAAAAACATCTTGAGAATAGATGTCAGCACCTTGTTGAAGAAGAAGTCTGATGACATTTGTTGATTCGTACTTGACAGCAAGCATGAGGGCTGTTCTAAAACAACAGAGAGATGACTTCAGCCTCAGGAAGTTGAGTTAACTTCCTTAAACAGTTAATTTGATATGCTTTACCAAGTGCACGCCTTGCCCTTTCATGAAGAACTGACCATTTACAGGCTCAAGTGTTCATCTTTGTAAATTACCTCCAAGGCTAAAAGGAAGGGATGGAAAAGAAGCCTCCTGTCCCACTGGGATGTCAGGTAGCAGCACTTACTATTTCAAAAGTTCCTGATGGGGACTTCCCTCAGGGCCAGTGGATAAAACTCCAGGCTCCCAATGCAGAGGGCCTAGGTTCCATCCCTGGTCAGGGAACTTGATCCCATATGCTGCAACTAAGAGTTCCCACAACTAGGACCCCATGCAGCCAAATAAATAAATGCTTTTTTAAAAAAATAATAAAGCCCTTGATGGACAAGAAACGATGCTGAGGTCACTTATCTGAGACTTTTTAAGGGATAAATTCCCCATTTCCTCCTTAGTCTGATACATTCGGCTTCAAAGTCAGCTAGAGGTTGGGTTAAGGAAAGCCTACTTACAGGCTTAAATCAAAAATATTGATAATAATGGGAATAAAAATAGTTATGGTGGTAGTTAATGATGTGGACAAGCATGTGCTAGGCACTAAAAGTAAAATACTATATATAAAATCCAGATATCCTAGAATGTGAAGTCAAGTGGGCCTTAGAAAGCATCACTACGAACAAAGCTAGCGGAGGTGCTGGAATTCCAGTTGAGCTATTTCAAATCCTAAAAGATGATGCTGTGAAAGTGCTGTACTCAATATGCCAGGATATATGGAAAACTCAGCAGTGGCCACAGGACTGGAAAAGGTCAGTTTTCATTCCAGTCCCAAAGAAAGGCAGAGTAGTGCCTGGCATGTAATAAATGCTATGCAATCTTTTGTTAAAAAAAAAAATAAAATAAAATCTTTCTTACACACAGTCATCTTTGAAAGATGCATTACTATTTGCCTTTCATATCAGGAAACTTATTTGCTGATGAGAATCCTAATCAGTAGGAAACCTAGGAATTGAACCTAGCCTGAATCTAAAGCCCATTATTTTCGTCTGTATCATTTACCTCTGACTTGTCTTTGTTAAAGGAATTGTTTATCCAATCAAAGCTATCTTTCTTCCTTCTGCCTGCATTAAAAATGAAAATATCACAATGTACTAATATGAGAAAGGATAAAAACTGATGAGCCCACAGGATCTGGTGACAGTGAGTAATAATCACCTTTTTGCGGCTGTTGTTATTTAGTCGCTATGTTGTATCTGACTCTTTTGCAACCTAGTAATATCAGCATTCTTCAAACAAAGTAAGTTAAAACAAAGAGTTATCCAAAAGGCAAAATCAAGTATCTTAGGTTTACTACGCATTGTCCAAGGGAAGGAGCAGCGGCTGTGCTTTGCTGGAGCAGCCGTGAAGAGATACCCCATGACCAAGGTAAGAGAAACCCAAGAAAGATGGTAGGTATTGCAAGAGGGCATCAGAGGGCAGATACACTGAAATTATAATCACAGAAAACTAGTCAATCTAATCACACTAGGAACACAGCCTTGTGTAACTCAATGAAACTAAGCCATGCCCATGGGGCCACCCAAAATGGGCGGGTCATGGTGGAGAGGTCTCACAGAATGTGGTCAGCACTCTTGCCTTGAGAACCCCATGAACAGTATGAAAAGGCAAAATGATAGGATACTGAAAGAGGAACTCCCCAGGTCAGTAGGTGCCCAATATGCTACTCAGATCAGTGGAGAAATACCTCCAGAAAAAAAGAAGGGATGGAGCCAGGGCAAAAAGAATACCCAGCTGTGGATGTGACTGGTGATAGAAGCAAGGTCCAATGCTGTAAAGAGCAATATTGCATAGGAACCTGGAATGTCAGGTCCATGAATCAAGGCAAATTGGAAGTGGTCAAACAAGAGATGGCAAGGGTGAACGTCGACATTCTAGGAATCAGCGAACTAAAATGGACTGGAATGGGTGAATTTAACTCAGATGACCATTATATCTACTACTGCGGGCAGGAATCCCTCAGAAGAAATGGAGTAGCCATCATGGTCAACAAAAGAGTCCGAAATGCAGTACTTGGATGCAATCTCAAAAACGACAGAATGATCTCTGTTCGTTTCCAAGGCAAACCATTCAATATCACAGTTATCCAAGTCTATGCCCCAACCAGTAATGCTGAAGAAGCTGAAGTTGAACGGTTTTATGAAGACCTACAAGACCTTTTAGAACTAACACCCAAAAAAGATGTCCTTTTCATTATAGGGGACTGGAATGCTAAAGTAGGAAGTCAAGAAACACCTGGAGTAACAGGCAAATTTGGCCTTGGAATGCGGAATGAAGCAGGGCAAAGACTAATAGAGTTTTGCCAAGAAAATGCACTGGTCATAGCAAACACCCTCTTCCAGCAACACAAGAGAAGACTCTACACATGGACATCACCAGATGGTCAACACCGAAATCAGATTGATTATATTCTTTGCAGCCAAAGATGGAGAAGCTCTATACAGTCAACAAAAACAAGACCAGGAGCTGACTGTGGCTCAGATCATGAACTCCTTATTTCCAAATTCAGACTTAAATTGAAGAAAGTAGGGAAAACCGCTAGACCATTCAGGTATGACCTAAATCAAATCCCTTATGATTATACAGTGGAAGTGAGAAATAGATTTAAGGGCCTAGATCTGATAGACAGAGTTCCTGATGAACTATGGAATGAGGTTCGTGACATTGTACAGGAGACAGGGATCAAGACCATCCCCATGGAAAAGAAATGCAAAAAAGCAAAATGGCTGTCTGGAGAAGCCTTACAAATAGCACTGAAAAGAAGAGAGGCGAAAAGCAAAGGAGAAAAGAAAAGATATAAGCATCTGAATGCAGAGTTCCAAAGAATAGCAAGAAGAGATAAGAAAGCCTTCTTCAGCAATCAATGCAAAGAGATAGAGGAAAACAACAGAATGGGAAAGACTAGAGATCTCTTCAAGAGAATTGGAGATACCAAGGGAACATTTCATGCAAAGATGGGCTCGATAAAGGATAGAAATGGTATGGACCTAACAGAAGCAGAAGATATTAAGAAGAGGTGGCAAGAATACACAGAAGAACTGTACAGAAAAGATCTTCACGACCCAGATAATCATGAGGATGTGATCACTAATCTAGAGCCAGACATCTTGGAATGTGAAGTCAAGTGGGCCTTAGAAAGCATCACTAAGAACAAAGCTAGTGGAGGTGATGGAATTCCCGTTGAGCTGTTTCAAATCCTGGAAGATGATGCTGTGAAAGTGCTGCACTCAATATGCCAGCAAATTTGGAAAACTCAGCAGTGGCCACAGGACTGGAAAAGGTCAGTTTTCATTCCAATTCCAAAGAAAGGCAATGCCAAAGAATGCTCAAACTACCGCACAATTGCACTCATCTCACACGCTAGTAAAGTAATGCTCAAAATTCTCCAAGCCAGGCTTCAGCAATATGTGAACCGTGAACTCCCTGATGTTCAAGCTGGTTTTAGAACAGGCAGAGGAACCAGAGATCAAATTGCCAACATCCGCTGGATCATGGAAAAAGCAAGAGAGTTCCAGAAAAACATCTATTTCTGCTTTATTGACTATGCCAAAGCCTTTGACTGTGTGGATCACAATAAACTGTGGACAATTCTGAAACAGATGGGAATACCAGACCACCTGACCTGCCTCTTGAGAAATCTGTATGCAGGTCAGGAAGCAACAGTTAGAAATGGACATGGAACAACAGACTGGTTCCAAATAGGAAAAGGAGTACGCCAAGGCTGTATATTGTCACCCTGCTTATTTCACTTATATGCAGAGTACATCATCAGAAACGCTGGGCTGGAAGTAGCACAAGCTGGAATCAAGATTGCCAGTAGATATATCAATAACTTCAGAAATGCAGATGACACCACCCTTATGGCAGAAAGTGAAGAGGAACTAAAAGGCCTCTTGATGAAAATGAGAGTGGAGAGTGAGAAAGTTGGCTTAAAGCTCAACATTCAGAAAACGAAGATCATGGCATCTGGTCCCACCACTTCATGGGAAATAGATGGGGAAACAGTGGAAACAGTGTCAGACTTTATTTTTTTGGGCTCCAAAATCACTGCAGATGGTGACTGCAGCCATGAAATTAAAAGACGCTTACTCCTTGGAAGAAAAGTTATGACCAACCTGGATAGTATATTCAAAAGCAGAGACATTACTTTGCCGACTAAGGTCCGCCTAGTCAAGGCTATGGTTTTTCCTGTGGTCATGTATGGATGTGA
>SJYX01011602.1:25059-60602 GCA_006410675.1 Oreotragus oreotragus
CGCTTACTCCTTGGAAGAAAAGTTATGACCAACCTAGATAGCATATTGAAAAGCAGAGACATTACTTTGCCAACAAAGGTCTGTCTAGTCAAGGCTATGGTTTTTCCAGTAGTCACATATGGATGTGAGAGTTGGACTGTGAAGAAAGCTGAGCACCGAAGAACTGATGCTTTTGAACTGTGGTGTTGGAGAAGACTCTTAAGAGTCCCCTGGACTGCAAGGAGATCCAACCAGTCCATCCTAAAGGGGATCAGCTTTGGGATTTCTTTGGAAGGAATGATGCTAAAGCTGAAACTCCAGAACTTTGGCCTCCTCATGCGAAGAGCTGACTCACTGGAAAAGACTCTGATGCTGGCAGGGATTGGGGGCAGGAGGAGAAGGGGATGACAGAGGATGACATGGCTGGATGGCATCACTGACTCGATGGAGGTGAGTCTGAGTGAACTCTGGGAGTTGGTGATGGACAGGGAGGCTTGGCGTGCTGCGATTCATGGGGTCGCAAAGAGTCGGACACGACTGAGCGACTGAATCGAATTGAATTGAATGTATCTTATAAGAATATATACATACCAAGTAGAGGTTAAAGAATTCTTTAAAAAGATAAAAGAAATTCAATACTGTCATGAGGCAAACTAAAAAAGCAGTATCCATGTTTCACTAAGCTAATAAAACTATTTTGAAATTCCTCAGCTATTACAAGATCAACCAACCAAACAAAAAGAGGTTTCATATGACATCAGTCAATATTATAAAGGAATATGAATCCTGCTATACATTCCTGCTGTATATTGTTCATGATTCCCAGTCAGAATAATTCATTTTCTACCTAGGTGATGATGTGTTGATCACAAATGAATCCTCTTATTCATTTAATCTTGATATTACCATCCTAGAACAGCACTAAGGGTTTTAAAAGAAAAAGAAAAATGGTACCTTTTCTTCTTATCAACCGCATCTATATTTGCTTCTTTCTTCACCAAAAACTCTGCCATTTGCTCTCTCCTTTCAAGTATCGCAAGTAAAAGTGGTGTCAGGCCATCCTGTAAAACAGGGAAAACCATTTCCAATGTACACAGTTCACCTAATTCTACACTGAAATTAATATCGTGCAATAGATTCTCTGAACTTAAGAATAAAAGTCAGAAAGTAAATGAAAGAGGAGAGCCCCCGCCTCATTGCCCTGTGCACCTTCTTTCTCTTTAATATGCTCCTCCTCTGGGCCTTCCCTGGTGGTCCAGTGACTAAGTGTCAAGCTCCCAATGCAGGAGGGTGCAGGTATCATTTAGCTACTGTATCAACTGCATATTTTAGGGACAATGCTGAGGCAGAAATATATAATACTATCTTAGCATGCATAACCTATCCAAGGATGACCATGAGTAAACTCAAAAGGTTTACAGACATTCCAGTGGGACTATTACTCTCTACATGAACATGCAAAGAGAGAAACTTTTTTTTTTTTTTTTCCAAAAAATCAACTGTGGGAACACTGTTTTACTGCTTTCTCAGAAATGTCTCCTGGAATTTAATCTTAGTCATTCTCTCTTCCTTGCTTGCTCTTTCCACCGCCCTTCCTTAAGTTAGACGTTCTGGCTGAGAGGTCAGCATTAGCTAGATGCTAACTGCATGCAGAATGAGCGCCCTCCACACCTTATCTTCAAAGACCCTTCTTGATGACTCTCATGTGCTTACCTCCAGACCACCAGGAGGAAGGATTTCCAAAATCCTAGAGTTCTGGTGTCTGACTTGCTTTACTGCTCTTAAAGATTGCAACATAAAATTACCAATAAATATATGCTCAACATTTTCTTGGGGAGTTGCTCTTCCACCAGCTCTCCTTGCGCTGTCTCTTATAATCTTGTGTGTTTGTGAGAGTCATTCAGTGCAAAACCGCCACAACCAACTTAACAATTCTAATTTGAAAAATTCAATCCCATTCTCAAGAGATTTTTTAAAATGTGAAATCAATTATAGATTAATTAGACTGTCTCTAAAAACCTTCAAATATTTATCAAAATAAACTATCATCAGTCAAAAATTGGAAACTCAAATGCGTATGGATGGAAAGCTGATGACCTGAGTAAGTGAAAAAGCCAGGTGAGACCAGTAACCCCGAAAACACAAGTTTCACGCAGAAGCGGTGGCCTCTGCACGCAGACCAAACAGTAGGATGGGCCCGAGGGGGTCCAGATTTGGTCCTTGGAGAAGCCTCAACTTCTGCATGAGCCTCCTGAATTTGAAATGTTGACTCAGTGTGTGCAGGTAAACTAAACATATCCAAGGGGTTTGCTTTATGGCCCACTTTTGGTTTTATGTTTGCTGTTTCCAAACAGGTGGGTATAAAGCAAATATTTGTATGTGAAACCTTTCCTTTCTTTAGTATCATATGTTTCACAAAAAGTGTGGGTCCCGATATGTAATAAATATGGCTACTAAGACTCATAATTCAATTAAACATAAATTCTTTAAAAAAAAGACTCATAATTCACAGTTAAGAATGTTTCCACTGCCTGTTGAAACTACAGTCTATCTCTAGAATTCTTCTAGATTGTTAATAAAATGGATCATGAATTTCCAAACCTGCTGAAAATAAACGCTTAAAACAATTCAATGTCCTGTTACTAAATTCATGGGTTTTTAAGCTCTCATTTGCTTATGCCAGGGATCAGCAATTCTAACAGACACACTGCAAGAGTCTGTCCTGCAGCTGACACCAAAAAAGGCTCATGAGTTACTATTACTGCAGTCAGGAAAACCCTGTTGGTAACAAACATCTGTTGACCTAATGACCTGGATGGTAAGTGAAGGTGTAAAATCCTTACAGGGTCAGACTCTACGGACGAAGTGACTTTGCCATGAGCAAATCGCTAGACTCTCGGAGTGTCACTGAATGATGAGTGGTTGGAAGGAAAAGCAGTTATCGTTCAAGCCCATAGATATTGCCAAAGATACTCCTTTTAATGTCTCAAACACAGGGGCAGAGAAAAAGTCAGGCTAATATTGTTGGAAAGGAGGGAGCCGATGGAAGCAGCTAGCACTGATCAAACTCCAGCGCTTCAGGAGATTTACTTTCTTTTGTGAAGGGTGCATTTAGAAATGATATGTAGTCACTCCATAGTTCTTCATCAAGGATTGGATCAGAATCTCAAGGGAATAGTTCTAAATACACACGTCCAGGCGTTCCTCGATTTACTCAGTCAAAATCTACAACGAACAGCCTAGGCTTATACATTTTTAAAATAAGTTTTCCCAAATAACTGTGGTTCACCAGCAGAATATAGCTGAGAATTAGTGCAGCAACCACTCCAGTCTCATCTCTTACTCACACGGCCAGTTCCTTCTCTTACATGAAGGTCTGAATAAGAAAGAAAAGTGTAAGAGGCAAGAGTCATCAACCTGCAATTTCTAAATTTTCCTGGGTAAACAGTGGTAGAACAGGGACTCGTAAACCCAAAAGGCAGCCTGATCTCATTATTTATAAACCCCTTACTTCCTTCCCATCAAGACATTCCAGATGGGAGAGCAGAGTCTAGACTCTTATCTGAGTGGATGGTTCTGCCAGAATAGGATGAGATCAGGTAGTTACTTGCTCTTCTCTCTTAATTCCCACTTAATCCCACCTGTTCACTGTCAGTCTGTTTGGATCAGAGTCTTCTTAAAACTGGCACTTAGGCAAGTTTACAATTCACTCACACTCTTTTTCAAAACAACAACTATTATCCCTGAAAACGGAAAAGCATATAAGAAATATATAAACTGAAGGGAATACAAAGCACAAACCAAAATCTCGGGACTTCCGTGGTGGTCCCGTGGCTGGGTCTCAGTGCTCCCAGGAAAGAGGGCCTGGGTTCGACCCCTGGTCAGGAAACTAGATCCTACATGCTGAAACTAAGCCCAGCTCAGCCAAATAAGTGAATATTAAAATAAATAAATCCTCTTATTGGCATTTCCCAACTGCCACAATTCCAGCTTGACTTGCACTTTTCACTTGCTTGCTCCTTTTCCTTTCCTTTGACCCTCTTAAGACTTGGGCAATGAGAGAGAAACTGTGTTTATATAAACCATTTTTCATAAAATGGGAATTTGTGAACAGTAGCAAGATTTCTATTATGTTGTAAAATGCTTTCGTTATGTTTGAATGTTAAGACAAAGTCTACTGAGGCAAATTTTGCTTTACTGTGTTATTTTAGACTGATTACAAAAAAAAAAAAAACCTTAAGTGGGGAAAATATTTGGAAAATGTTTTACCTTTAACAAGTGCAGTATTATCATGAATACCAGCCATAAACACATAAAGGGTTGCTTTGCTCTCTAATGCTTGAGAAATATCACGATTTAAAGTGACATCTTAGACAATTTGGTTCCTTCAAAATACTTTGACTCAGGGAAGGCTGGAGCTTCCAAAGACGAAAAACTGAGCCCACCTGTGAGAGTGGAGGGAGTTCCTGGCGGGGCTGCAGCTGCAGGACGTCACGTGTGTCCTGGAGAAAGCTAGAGGGGCGGCTTCACCATCACCAGCTCCACACGCACAGCTGCAACCCCACCGAGCAGCTCCCCGGGGCTGAGCGCGGGAGACCCCGAGGTGTACATCGCGAACCAAGCGATCACCAGCACAAGTGAACACCCTTGCTGGGAGTTAAACATGACCTGACCCTCTTGGCCGGATCTCAGAACCGGGGTCCTGGAGGGCTCAGGGCTCCAGGCCTGCTGCTTCCCAGGCCCATTTGCACTCATCCAGCTCCCCCTCATGGGCACTGGGTCTCCTTCCTCCTCCCTCCCTCCCCCAGGGGCACCCGTTCCCTGAGCCCCTGAAAGTAGCCACTCCTCACATCACTTCACTCCCCCTAGGCCTTCATCATCTGTGGGCTCTGAGCCTACCACCCACTCCCGGGCACGTTCTGATGGGAAATCTTCCTTCTGGGGTAGATGGCTGGCTGGGAGACAGAGCTTTGCCCTCTCTGTGGGCTCCAACATTTTTCCCCACCCGCTGCAGTGGCTTTGGAGTTGTTTCCATGGTAACAGGGCTTGATGGACACTATTCAGTTTACCTATTTACATAGTTAGAAATAAAACACTTCTAGTTTAAAAAAATGCTTCACAAATATTTTGTAAATAAAGCTGGTTGAGATATACCTTGTTCCTGGCTTCTATATTGGCATCGCAGGAAAGCAGCTTTGCTGCGAGTGATCTATTCTGGCAAAAGACAGTGTAGTGGAGAGCGGTGTTCCCACTGATTTCTGGGGTAGATGGCTGGCTGGGAGACAGAGCTTTGCCCTCTCTGTGGGCTCCAACATTTTTCCCCACCCGCTGCAGTGGCTTTGGAGTTGTTTCCATGGTAACAGGGCTTGATGGACACTATTCAGTTTACCTATTTACATAGTTAGAAATAAAACACTTCTAGTTTAAAAAAATGCTTCACAAATATTTTGTAAATAAAGCTGGTTGAGATATACCTTGTTCCTGGCTTCTATACTGGCGTCACAGGAAAGCAGCTTTGCTGCGAGTGATATATTCTGGCAAAAGACAGCGTAGTGGAGAGCGGTGTTCCCACTGACGTCCATGACATTTGGGTCAGCACCGTGCTCCAGCAGAAGAGTCGCACACTCCTCCTCTTGGCATTCTACGGCCTGTCAGTGTTGCACCAAGAAACAGAGTGTAAATTCTAGGAATTCAAAGTAGACGGCCCACAAGCTTCACCGGTCTGCTCTATCTAAATGAGATGAATTCACTTTTAGTCTCAGTAGTTCAATCACATCCACCTCGTGTGGACACGGTTCGCTGCCCCATACCTTCATCAGCACTGTCCTGTTTTCATTGTCACAGAGGTTAAGCAGGCATTTTCTCTCTAGGAGCAGAGTGACCACCGCTGAATGGCCATTGGCACAGGCCAAGTGGAGGGCAGTCCTATGAAAGCAAGAGGAGTTTTCAGGAAACTGTAGTGTTACTGTTTCAAAACAAACAATTGTTCTTGTGATTGAAAACATTCAATACCATGCTATTCTTATCTCTCTAAAACAAATATTTCGTTTCCTTCTGGAGAAACAACATTATATATCAGCATTAGCTCTTCTTAACACAGTCATGAAAGAACAACTGACCTGAATTGAATGACCATGACCTTGAGATTCAGCTGAACATAGGTTTGAATCTGACTTTCACTCTGTCACTTAGCTGTCGCTCAGCCTCTCTGTGCCTCAATTTCCTCATCAACATAATGGAGAGAGAGAAGTAGTTCTCTCACAGGACAGCACTGCGATGCTTCAATGAGATCCATGCAAAGAGTTTAGAATCGTTCCTGGCACAGGTAACAGCTCAGTAACTGTTAGGTAACATAATCATACTTATTACTATTACTACTATTTTACAGGGACAACATCTCAATGAAGTCAAAGGATATCATACCTCCTTTGCAGATACATTTTGAGGATTAGAGACAAGACTGTACTTCAGTGATTCTAATACGTTCATTTTCTGACATTTTAATGTCTCTGACATTGGAATGAAATGTATAATTCACAATGTCTGTACAACTATAATTGGTAGCATTTTTGTTTGCTCATTTCTCAGTTTTCCTGTTGATCTAATTACCATAAGGTCTTTTTGTCTAAGGTTGCTTCTTTTTAATTCAAATATAGATGATGCATATGACATATTATTATATATTACAGGTACCCAACATAGTGATTCACAATCTTTGTAAGTCATACTCCATTTAAACTTATTTATGACATTTGCTATATTCCACATGTTGTACAATATATCCCAGTAGCTGGCAGGATTTTAGTTCCCCCACCAGGTACTGAACCCTGGGCCCACAGCAGTGAGTCTTAACCACTGGATGACCAAGGAACTCCCTAGATTCCCTTGACTTCTGAAAAGGCTGAAAGTTGTCAGAAAATATCAATCCTCAAAAAAACTTCTAAAAAAATTGAAAGTGAGAAGTCATTTTTATCTGTGCCACATTCCTATTAGTGCCAAAAAGACAAGCCCTGTCTGCTCATCCGACTTACCTACAGACAGCTTGATCTACAGAGAGTTTTACATTGTTTGTGTTGTTAAAATGTTAAATCAACATCCAGCTTTCTTTTCTTTTGTTTCTGTGTGTGTGTGTGTGCTGAAATCCGGGAAACTCCAGAATTCTTACCTTTGAAATCATTCTTAGAAAGGTCTTTGGGGTGGGAGGGAGGCTCACAAGGAAGGGGATATATGCATACTTACAACTGATTTATAATGTTATACAGCAGAACACAACACAACATTGTAAAGAAATTATTCTCCAATTAAAAAAAAATTAAGGTTAAGAAACAGTAGAAATAGAAAAAACAGAAGGTCTCTGTCAGCAGATAAAAAATGTATAAAGAGAAATCTGAGTTTTAATCTGGTGTTATTCTCACTGTGCATATTTGAAATGTTTGATCCATAGTCTACCTGAAACTTTTTGGTGAGATAAAAATTGGGTTACTTTTCTCTTGTACCAGGTTATTTCTACACACAGTTTATCATTTCTCACAGAAAAGGTCATCATTTTCAAGTTCTAAAGTTTTACATACATTTGGGTATTTGGGCATTCTGTTCCATTCATTTATCTATCTTTTCAGTCGTTAGTAAATGAAGACTTTGTGGGCACTTATAGCACATTTTGATATCTAGAAGGGCAAATCTTCCTCTACTATACAAAACTTTTAATTTCATCACAACACTTAAAGACAGCATATGTAACCCCAAATCTTTAAAACCATGAAATGTTGATTTGATTTAAATATAGAAAGACCATACGTCCTAAGAAAATGCCTTCCTATTCAAGGACACAGCCAGCTTCCAACTTCAAAGCTGTCTTCTAAGGTCCTTCAGCAAAGAACACATATAGCTAAGTGTACACTGATATAAAATGGATATTGAATTGGATCTGAAGAATTTTTAATCCAGAAGTTGATTTGGCATGGGAATTATTTTGCTCACTATGCAGTTTTCTGTAATATATAACCTTACGGTATAAAAAATGTATACATTAAAAATAAGATACTGACAACATCAGAAATCTGTTCACTGCCATGAGCCACAATAGGCGATCCACGAAGAAGTGCTTTCATAAATCACATGAGAAAAAATGTTAGAGCCAGAAGGTTCAGAAGATTTCTTGAAGGCTATATAACTCAAGAGCTTTTACTCATGAGTACATCATGCTAACCCATGCAAATAAAAAGTAGGAGGAAGAAAGGAAAAACAGATGCTATTCATGTTTCATTTCATTTCTGTGATTACAGACATGCAGTTAAATGACTTCAAAACTATCAGTAAAGCTCTATAAGGGGAATTATAAGTGGGTCCAAAACCAGCTAAGGCTTTTTGCTGCCTATAAAGTCTGTGGGGTGCTGGATCCCAGGAAGGTATCCAGGAGCCTTGGAGGGGAAACTCACAGGAGGGATCTCTGCCAGACCCTTCCACCCCGNAGAGCTTTTACTCATGAGTACATCATGCTAACCCATGCAAATAAAAAGTAGGAGGAAGAAAGGAAAAACAGATGCTATTCATGTTTCATTTCATTTCTGTGATTACCGACATGCAGTTAAATGACTTCAAAACTATCAGTAAAGCTCTATAAGGGGAATTATAAGTGGGTCCAAAACCAGCTAAGGCTTTTTGCTGCCTATAAAGTCTGTAGGGTGCTGGATCCCAGGAAGGTATCCAGGAGCCTTGGAGGGGAAACTCACAGGAGGGATCTCTGCCAGGCCCTTCCACCCCGCTTACCTCTTCATCTTGTCCCTGTCGTTCAGGTCGTTTTTTCCACACAACAGAACATGCTGCACTTTGGCTACGTTGCCCACAATGGCAGCTTTGTGGATCTTTCTGAGGTCTTTGTCTCGGATGCAGTACCCGGGCTGGAAGTTGATTCCATGACCGCTGTATCTCACCGGGTTGATGGAGGAGCCAAAGGGTGACACACCCTTCTTACTCCCAAACCCAAAAATCTTCTTCATCGCAGAGCCTAAGGACTCCAAACACACCTCACCTGTCCCTCAGCTCTTCACAGTCCCCTACACCCAACACGAGCACTACAGGTAAGCCAGAGCCGTCCCGCCACAACCTCCCAGCTGGGAAGCTCAATGGTTTGGAATCTTTCATCCCAGAATGATCGTTGCTAAGCAACACCTCTAAACACATTGCCCATGCGCACAGAGGCCTGGCATGCCAGCCCAGTGCTCATATGCAAGAACTGTAAGTTCATTTCCTGAAAGAAACAAACAATATCAATAAACCCTTACCTAAACTAAGAAGGAAAGAGAGGAAACTGAAATACAGAAATGAAAGTGACATTATAACTGTGTAACTGTCAAAAGAACTATAGTTTCCAAAGCAATCTACGGATTCAGTGCAATTTCTATCAAATTACCAATGGCATTTTTCACACAACTAGAACAAAACATTTTAGTTATGTATGGAAACAAAAGACCCCAAATAGACAAAGCAATCTGGAGAAAGAAAAGCAAGAGCCGAAAGAATCAGGTACCCTGACTGCAGACTACTCTGCAAGCTTCAGTAATCAAAACCCAGTACTAGCACACAAACAGAAATATACTGAATGATGAATGGAACAAGACAGAAAGTCCAGAGAGAAACCTACGTACCTGTGGTCAATTAATCTAGGATAAAGGAGGCAAGACTATATACAAAGGAGAAAAGAAAGTCCCTTCAATAAGTGGTGCTGAGAAAACTCAACAGCTACATGTATAAGAAGGACATCAGAACACTCTTTAACATACACAAAAATAAACTCAAAATGGACTAAACACCTAAATATAAGACAGGTCCTATAAAACTCAGAGGAGAATATAGGCAGAACACACTCTGATATAAATTACAGCAGTATCTTTTTTCATCCACGTCTTAGAGTAATGAAAATAAAAACAGAAATAAGCAAATGGGATCTAATTAAACTTAAAAGCTTTTCCATAGTGCAGGAAATCGGATACAAGACAGACGACAACCCACAGACTATTGGCAAATGATGCAATTGACAAAGGATTAATCTCCAACATATTCAAACAGCTCAAAGAGCTCAATATCAAAAACAAACAACCTGATCAAAAAAATGAGTATAAGATCTAAATACACATTTCTGTAAGGAACACCTACAGATGACCAAAAAGCATACGAGGGATGCTCAGAAAGGAAGCTCCACATCACTAATTATTATAGAAATGCAGAAATACTATAATAAGGGATCATTTCACACCAATCAGAATAGCCACCATCAAAAAATATACAAACAATAAAAGCTGGAGAGAGTGTGGAGGAAAGGCAACCCTTCTACACTGCTTATGGAATGCAACTAGGTACACCCACTGTAGAAAACTCTATAAAGGTTTCTATAAAAACTAAATATAGAGTTGCCGTATGATTCAGCAATCTCAGGCCTGGGCATATATCTGGAGAAAACCATAATTCAAAAAGGTACATGCACCCCAATGTTCACTGCAGAACTATTTACAATAGCCAAGACATTGAAGCAACCTAAGTGTCCATCAACAGAAGAATGGATAAAGAAGATGCAGGATACACACACACACACACACACACTGAAAATGGAATATTACTCGGCCATAAAAAGAAATAATAATGCCATTAGCAGCAACACAGATGGATCTCGAAATTACAATCCTAAGTGAAGTGACTCAGACAGAGAAAAACAAGTATCACATCACTTACATGTGGAATTTAATAAAAATAAGCTTATTTACACCACAGAAACCAACTCAAAAGATCTCAAAATCAAATTATGGTTATGAAAGGGGAAACATGAGGGGAAGGACAAATTAGAGGAGATTGGGATTAACATATATACACTCTTTTCTAGTAGTCATGTATGGATATGAGAGTTGTACAATAAAGAAGGCTGACTGAAAAAGAATTAATGCTTTTGAACTGTGGTGTTGGGAGTAGACTCTCGAGAGTCCTTGGACTGCAAGGAGGGTAAACCAGTCAATCCTCAAGGAAATCAATCCTGAATATTCGTTGGAAGGACTGGTGTTGAGGCTGAAGCTCCAATACTTCAGCCACTTGATGTGAAGAGCTGACTCATCAGAAAAGACCCTCATGCTGGGAAAGATGGAAGGCAGGAGGAGAAAGGGGACAAAAGGGGACGAGAGGGTTGGATAGCATCACCAACTCAATGGACATGAATTTGAGCTAACCCCATAAGATAGTGGAGGAGTCTGGCGGGCTGCAGTCCACTGGTCGCAGAGTCGGACACGACTCAGTGACTAACACTTTCACTTTGAATATGGAAAACTTAACAGTGCTGGTTTTTAAATCGCTTCAGTTAGCTGCAGAGAAAATACATGGGGTACTGAGATACTACTGTTTGTATCAAAAGTACTTAGATACTACTGTTTAAAAGTAGTATTTTTAAAATACCATATAAATTTTCATCATACACACAAAAATATTTCCCTTTAATAAAGATTTTCTCATCATGTTTAATGAGAAACAACTAAAATGTCATGAAAACAGTCCAGAAGGGAAATTTTTACTATTTATCTTTCAGATCATTTATTTTTTCTTCAAAATCTGTACATATTCTTGTGATGTTTTCAAAAGCAGGTCCTGAGACAGATTTGACCCATCTGTAGCTCCTAGAGGAGACAATCCATAGGACGACTCACATTCAAATTCAGTGGCAGCTGGAAAGAAAAAGGATTACATTCTTTCTCTAAAATACTTGAGTTAACTCAGTATTAGTAAAAAAAGAAAAAAAAAAACCTGAGATATTTCTAAGTGCTCTGAAAAATGAAACATATCTATAAATGATAGAAAAGAAAATACAAGATTACAATTATATAACCAGCCCAGGGTGCCACATGTGGCTGAGTATCAGAGCTTCTGGCTTTCTCATTCTTCATTCATTTACTCAATAACTATCTGCTAAGGTGCTGTAACAAACACTGGAATTACAAGATGAAGGTGACCCAGTCACCCTGAGAAATGATAATGCCGTAAACTGTAAAAATAGATGAACAGACAACTTCCATACAAAGTCAAAAATACTAAGACAGGTAAACAAGATGGCACAAGGAACACTCAGAAGGGACAGCTGGCTTTGTGTCAATACCGCCAGCTTTTTGGTGGAGGTGCTATGGAAGGACAGGAAAAAGTACAAGAGTCAGAGGGGAGAAGCACGTACAAAGACCAGAGGTGAGGAAACGAATCTGTGGGCTCCTACACAGTCTGGCTGGTTAGATACACAGCTAAGGGGCAGAGTAAGGTGGTAAAGAGATAAGGCCAACTACTTTGGAAGGACCCAAATTGATGCAGGTGTTTGGAGCTTTTCCTGAGGGCAAGAGATAAACCAGTGACAAAGTCAATCACACAGAAATTATAGTCACCCACCAAGTGACAGCTACGCAAACATGACTGCTTGAGTCTGGGTGTTCTAGCCTTAAACACTAGCAGACACCTGAGAAGTGGATGAGCTCCATGCTTTCTGAGAATGGTGTCAGGGTGCAAATAGACAGTTCCACAGCGATGGCAGGAGTAGAGAAAGGATACAGCCAGAAATACATAGAAATACACAGACCTTTTGAGTTTTTTTTAAACTATGGAACATGATGAATACATGAGGNAAACACTAGCAGACACCTGAGAAGTGGATGAGCTCCATGCTTTCTGAGAATGGTGTCAGGGTGCAAATAGACAGTTCCACAGCGATGGCAGGAGTAGAGAAAGGATACAGCCAGAAATACATAGAAATACACAGACCTTTTGAGTTTTTTTTAAACTATGGAACATGATGAATACATGAGGAAGAAGAATATTTTTCACTATGACTGCTCATGCTTTCCCATTTTTCATTAGCTATGTATAAGAAAAAAATACTTAACATAGCATCTGTTATCCAAACAATGGGAAGAGATGCCGTTTATTGTTTTAACAACTCATCTCCTGATTTATCAGCCTATCCTGCAGGAAGCGATGCGGCTGGGTAACACAATGACCCTGCCTATGTCTAAGGCCTTCGGGTGAGCATCAGCTCACTGGCTGGTGCTGCTGTATGGATCACAGTTTGCCAGAGATCTCTTCCTTGTAGGCGAGGCAAAGCCTATGCCAGTTGTAACTTAGCAAAGCTCCCTGTACTCAGGTGTGTGTTGTTGAGGAGGGCAAAAACTTAACCCTTCTAGATTCATCTGGTGGGTTAAGAATCAACTTAACATGAGACAGAATAACAGGAAGAAAAGCAAACAAGAGGTTAACAACATGTATACTTCTGTACATATGGGTGAGTCCCAGAAAACCTGAGTAACTCTTCAGAATGGTTGAAACCCTCACCTTAAATACCATCTTCAGTTAGAAACAAAGGAGGATGTTGTGGGTAGTGGTTTGGGAATACAAAGTGGAGGAAGGTGATTCACATGGAGATGGAAAAGCAAGTGTCTGGAACTCTCTGTAAATATTTGGAGTTCCCCTGACCACACTTGGCCCACATTTTTTTCTCGGTATCTCTCTTCCTGGGCCTGCTCCTTTATCTAAACTATTCAACAGTTAAGGAGGTAGTCAAAAGAAAGACTTTGAGTCTCTTCTTTCTTAAAAATACTCTGCCTAAAGGCATCCTCTTGACAAAGAGACACATTTTGGGGTGACAAATTTTGCTTCCCTACAATGCCCTGGATCAGGTAGAAAAGGTTAATATGGAAACCCAAGGAGGAAGCCACCTGCTTCCCAAAATAGTCCCGAAAGTTTGGGGGGACTTGCTCTGATGCCTGAATCTAAGACTTGGAGGACTTCGGCCGAGACCAATTTCTTTTGCTAGGTAAGGGTCTTGCTGATTAAATGTTGCCTGCTGTTGCTGCTAAGTCACTTCAGTCGTGTCTGACTCTGTGTGACCTCATAGACGGCAGCCCACCAGGCTCCCATCCCTGGGATTCTCCAGGCAAGAACACTGGAGTGGGTTGCCATTNGGTCTTGCTGATTAAATGTTGCCTGCTGTTGCTGCTAAGTCACTTCAGTCGTGTCTGACTCTGTGTGACCTCATAGACGGCAGCCCACCAGGCTCCCATCCCTGGGATTCTCCAGGCAAGAACACTGGAGTGGGTTGCCATTTCCTCTCCAATGCATGAAAGTGAAAAGTGAAAGTGAAGTCGCTCAGTCATGTGTGACTCTTCGCGACCCCATGGACTGCAGCCTACCAGGCTCCTCTGTCCATGGGATTTCCCAGGCAAGAGTACTGGAGTGGGGTGCCATTGCCTTCTCCGAAATGTTGCTTAAGATAAGACAAAAGGATTTGTTGCTCATCAACTTCAAGTTTCCTTGGACTGGTTACAGTGGCTCAGTTGTGGCCTAAAACTCTTCTAGGAACAAGGTGGGAAACTGTGGGAAAATAAACTTCCCTGGGGTGTCTCAGAGGCTGTCTCTCACACCTCCAGCCATTCATCTAATTAATTGCTCCCACGTGAAAGGATTCATAGTCTCATCTCCCCAGGGAGACTAAATATTATAGCTCAGCATAGGTCCCCCGAAGGTGCTCTGTCTCATTGAGAATTTCAAGGAGGGATGAGGCCAAGATCTGGCTCCTTGAGAGATTTTGTTACCAGCAAAGCCTATGAACAGTTACCAGGTTTAAAAAAAAAAAAGAAAGAAAGAAAGAAAAAAAAGTAACTTAGGAATAAAAATACTGACCTCCTTTCCCTTGTGCTTGTTCTGGTTTCTCTTGCTCACAGGGTGATACCTGCAGAGGCCTTGCTCCCAGCCCTTCAAACCGCAGTTCCTGGTGTGAACCTGCTTGACCGATGCTTCTGCTTGGGGTAGGGGGGCCGTGTGCATAGACGCTGCACAGGACACTTTAATGCAAGATGGCAACGAGCCCCGTGAGCCCCATTACCTGGAACAGCTGCGCCTGTCTCTGCTCCCAGAGCCCTCCAACTCCACCCCCGCCCTGCTGACGAGAGCCCTGTTAAGCAGCTCTGCCTGTGGCCTATTGGAGAGTGTGGGCTGTACAGCGGGGCTCCCACCTTTCGGTTCCTTTGCTCCTCAACACAACTAATTCCATTGGCAGAGTGACACTGGGCAGAAGGACCCTTTTGGGGTGCATAACAGCTTTACTGACATATCAAAGGCCAGAGTAAAGAGGAGCTCCTTCCCAGGAGAGGAAAAGGCCCTTCACAAGCAGCAGGGACAAGGTTTCCTGTCATCTTGCACCTGCTGGTGTGGAACAACTGAGCTGCTCTCAACAGACGGCCCCAGGTGAGTCCTGGACGAGGGGGCAACACCTGTATGTTTACTGTGAGATATTTAGTAAAGAACTCTGTCTCTGATCGCAATAACCTGTCTGTGCCTTCAGGATAAAAGGACTGAATACTGAAATCCCAGCCAAAAGAGAGTGTCTCAAAGAGGTGAGTGACAGTGAACGCCAAGAGGAAGAAGAAATTCAGACAAACAAGGACTGGAAAGGTGTGGCTTTGATTTCAGCGGCATGAAGTCATCAGTGACTTGGAAGCAGTTTTGAGGGAAAGAGAGGGAAGAGAGTCTAGAGCTGCTAGAGACACAGGCAAACCTTTCAGGATGTTTGTTGTGGGACCTAAGATTGTCTGGAGCAAGTGAGAGGGGAAGGGCAGGGTGAGAAATTTATAGAAAGGAGATTTGAAATCATCATCATAAGACACAAATTAATGAAATAAAGTAGCAGGGTCACTGGGCAGTGCAGCACTGAGACGCATGGAGTGGGGCGGGGAAGGATCAGCAGTCTCACATGAAACTGGAGTTCTGCCAGGTCAGACACTGAGAGGACAGAAGGGAAAGGGGATCAGGATTAAGCGAGCGTTAGTTAACATGTCAGCTCTTGGAATTGTGGAGGAAAACACTTCTTCCACCCACCTAGGTTCAGTGTTTGGGAATCTGCAAATTAAATTGTTAAAAGTAGTTAACCAGGAGAAAAAACACTTAATAGCTTTCTAGCAATCATGTACACATGTGACATTTGGTCCATAAGGCTGAGCACTGAAGAATTCATGCTTTCAAACTGTGGTGCTGGAGAAGACTCTTGAGAGTCCCTTGGACAGCAAGGAGAACAAACCAGTCAATCTTAAAAGAAACCAACCCTGAATATTTTCATTGGAAGGACTGATGCTAAAGCTCCAATACTTTGGCCACCTGATGTAAAGAGCCGATTTATTGGAAAAGACTCTGATGCTGGGAAAAATTGAGGGCCAGAGGAAAAGTGGGCGACAAAGAATGAGATGGTTAGATGGTATCTTCGACTCAATGGACATGAATATGAGCAAACTCTGGGAGATGCTGACAGACAGGGAATCCTGGCATGTTGCACTCCATGGGGTCACAAAGAGTTGGACACAACTGATCGACTGGACTATAACGACAACAGGCAAAGCTTCACACAGAAATGTGACTTGAAGGGGAGGCTACTGGGAGTTGATATACTACTTAATAAATGACAGGGAGTAGGAGATAAAGGGATCTTCCGAAAAACAGGTGACTTGGGGAGGAGGGGCACTTATGGGAGAACAAATAACATTTCATAAAGATAAATGGTACTTTAGGAGGATATATAGGAGATAGGGGAGTTTTGTGAAAATGTCTGTCTGGTGCTTGGAACTTTTCCCTAATTTTAAGACTTTTTCCAAAAATCAAACAACAATAGACAAGTTGATAGATAAAGAAAAGGTGAAAAGTTTTTGGCAAGTCTTATTTATCTATGAGGAACTTTTCTCTAATTTTAAGACTCTTTCCAAAAGTAAATCAAAAGTCAATTAAAATGGACTTGAATGCATTCCTTTTTAGAGCTGAATAATACTTCTTTATCCATTCATTTGTTGATGGACATTTAGGTTGCTTCCATGCCTTAGCTATGGTAAATACTAGGAAATACATAGAACGAAAAGTTAAATAAACCATAGACTTTTTTTTTTTAAGCTATGGACATAACTGCAATGAACACTGGGGTACATGTGTGTGTGTGTGTGTGTGTGTGTGTGTGTGTGTGTGTGTGTTTTTTTGAATTTGCTGTATGATGCAGAGAACCCAAAGCTGGTGATTTGTGACAAACTAGAGGGCTGGAATCGGGAGGGAGGTGGGAGGGTGGTTCCAGAAGGGGGGTTCATATGTATATCTATGGCTGATTCAGGTTGATGTATGGCAGAAACCATCACGATATTGTGAAGTAATTATCCTCTGATTAAAAATAAAAATTAGGATAAGTTTATTTATTTAAAAGGCAAAAACTCAGGCAAATCTTATTTCCCCATGAGGAAAGATCTGTGAATCAGTGTTTAAAGTTACGTATAGTAAGTTTTATGCCACTATTAACAGTTATAATACCTCAAAACATTGATGGAAGCCATAACAGCAGTAGCTAAATCTTTAGGTCTATATATAGTGATAAAAACTGGAAAATACAAAAAAGCTATCAGTCGACACCGCTAAATAGCAGTGACAAGGCTGGGTTTTGTTGTTCACACAGCTGGCCTCAGGGCTCAGTTTGAGTGTGTAAGGGGCATCTCTGGGGGCTCTTATGGTAAACAATCCGACTGCGACTGCAGTGCAGGTGACTCCTGTTGATCCCAGGGTCTGGATGATCCCCTGGAGAAGGGAATGGCTCCCAATCCATTATTCTTGCCTGGAGAATTCCAAGGACATAGGAGCCTGGTGGGCTATCCATGGGCTCGCAAAGAGTCGGACACGACTGAGTAACTAACACCTTCACTTTGAACGTGGAAAACTCAACAGTGCTGATGTTTCTGCTTAAAAGTAAGTTAGATGCAGAGAAACATGGCTTAAAATGCCATATCAGTTTTCATGATACACACATAATTCAAAAATATTTTCCTTTAATAAACATTTTCTCATCATGTTTAATGGGAAACAACTAAAATCTCATGGAAATAGTCCAGTAGGGAAACTTTTACTATTGAGTTTTCAAATCATATATTTTTTTCTTCAAAATCTGTATATTTTATTTTGATGTTTTTACAGGTAGGTCCTGATATAGATTTGATCCACCTGTAGATAAAAGAGAGGACAGTCTAGAGGATTCAGATTCAAATTCAGCAGCACCTGGAAAGAGAGAGAATTATATTATCTATCTAAAATACTTGAATTCACAAAGTATTAGCTAAAACAAAACCAAAAAATCACCTGAGACCTTTCCTAGTGTTCTGAAAAATGAAACATATCTATATATGACATGACACAAAATACAAGATAACTGCATTATCTACCCATGGTTGAATGTGTGGCTGAGTAACAGAGCTTCTGGTTTTCTCATTCTTCATTCATTTACTCAGTAACTGTGCACAAGGGTGCTGTGACAAGCACTGGAAATAAAAGATGAAGGTGACTCAGTGCACCCTGAAAACAATACACTATAAAGTGGAAAAACAGATGAACAGGCAATTTCCATAAAGAGTCATAAATACTAAGATACAAAAGACGGCACAAGGAACACCCAGAAGGGACAGCCAGCTTTGTGTCAATACTGCCAGCTTTTTGGTGGAGGTGCTATGGAAGTAGCTACCTGGAGGACAGGAGAAAGCACAGGAGATGGAGGGGAGAAGCACATACAAAGACCGGAGGTGAGGAAGAGCATCTGTGGGCTCCTACACAGTCTGGTTAGATGCAGAGCTGAGGGGCAGAGGAGGGTGGTAAGAAGATAAGGCTGGCTACTTTGGCAGGACCCAAACTGATGTGGGTGTTTGGAGTCTTTCCTGATGGCAAAAGATAAACTAGTGAGAAAGTGAATGTCAGGGAATTTTAAAGCCACCCACCAAGTGACAGCTATGCAAACGTGATTGCTTGAGTCTGGGTTTCCTAGCCTTAACCACTACCAGACACTTGAGACGCTGATGAACTCCATGTTTTCTGAGAACAGTGTTAGGGTGCAGGCTGACAGTTCCACAGGGATGGCAGAAGTAGAGGAAGGATATATCCAGAAATGAAAAGAAATACATAGACCTTTCCAGATTTTTTTTAAGCTATGGAACATAATAAATAAATAAGGAATAAGGATATTTTTCACTATGATTGCTCATGTTTTCACATTTTTCATTAGCTATGTATAAGAAAAAGTGTATAACATAGCATTTGTTATACAAACAATGAAAAGAGATGCCACTTATTCTTTACAGTATTTCAGAAATCAATGTCTAAATTTAATTCATACGTTTTGGCAACATACCTTCTTCTAGTTCTCTAGTTATACTCTTTTCCAACCTCCGCCGTGTCTGAAATGAGTCAAATATTATTTATGCTTAAACAAGAGATATTATCATAGAAATGATACACAACTTAATACACGTGACATTTAAATAATACTTTTAGAGACTAGACCTAACTTGAAGATTACGTAGCAGAAAAATAATCACATAAATAAAAGAAAATGAATTCCTACTTACTCTGCTTTTAGCTAACAGAGAACATGTATATGGAATGCTATTTAATTTGATAAAAGTACAATAAATGTCAGTCTATCAAGTACACAAAATTGCAGAGGTTACAGAATGACCCATAATCCTAGGAGCGACTCACAAGATAACTGTCTTCTTCTCTAACAGCTCTTGCCCTAAATATGGACTTCTGAGACCTTTATTTTGATTTCTAGGTGAGGGTAATGTTCAAATGGAGGAAGCAGTTTGAAGTTGAATGTTAACAAGGAGAACATATCTGCAATTTTCTTTAAAATTTTCCATTTAACGAAAACATAGAAAGGTGAGAAGATTATACACAGCCAGCGAGATTTAATTCTGAAGATGTTTAGTGAGAAGAATTCTCTCAAAAGTGCTAGTTTCCGAACTACGTCTCATAGAGGGAGAAGGTCCCACAGGGGTCACTGCAGGGTTGAAAAACAGAAGTCACAGCCACCAGGGTCTCTCAGCACTCCTTATCCAAAGGGCTCTATACTTGTCTCCATTTTATATAATACAGTTCCACACAACAGTTTTTGTTTTGTTTTGTTTTAAGGAAAGGTTGTCTATTTTGAAAAAAAAATTTTTTTTTAAGGTATGAGAGTCATTGATTTAGTCAAAGTTCCTAATTCTACAAAAGTAGTAACAAAGCCAATGGCCTTCTTACTGAGTCCAGAGTCCTATGCCAGCTACTTCCTCATATTAAGAAAAAAAACATAAATTCTAACTAAATCATAGAGAAAATGAATATGTAAAACCTTATTATATAGTTCAATAATGCTTCTGGCATGACATGACATAGTAGCTTTCGAACTAAGCTATATGTTTCAAAGGCATGAACAAGAATAAATTTTTATCAAACTCCTATTTGTAGCAGTCAATATAGTTAATTTAAACAGCATAACAGTTTTCTAAACACAGGACAGGGAACTTGAAGGAGAAAATCTTTACTTGAATCAAGCAGGTCAAAACTGAAGAGATTCATCCTTAAAAGGATGTTCATTTCCTCCAGATAAATAAAAACCTGGCTTATTAAAATTTGTCAACAATGAATTATCCACATTTTGCATTATTTAGGACAAAATGTAAAACACAAAACAGATCTCTCTTTACTGTCTAGCATACTGCTATCCAAGCTCTCATCACTAGTTAGTATATACAAAAAAGTATGAGTGTAATCTCAACTATAATCTAAATCCAGTCAGAAGTTGCAGTTGAACTTCATTTCTTCAGCCTGAAGTTTCAAGGGGAGGCCTTATACTCCTAGTCTCCTCATGGAAGCAGGGAGTTTTACCTAACGGGTGAGTTTGGGAAGAAAATAAGAAGTGCTTGCTTGGTTCCGAATCTCTTCTTTGAAAGGATGTATGTGCCCACAGCACCGTGAACGTGGGTCTGCAGTAGGCAGCCTGCCCCAGGGACGGGGATCAAGCATTTGCTTCCACCTCTTAGGCCTACATGGGAAAGTGTCTGACTTGGGAGGAAATGTTCGGAGGCCTGCTGTGACCGCACAGCTAAAGCACATCCTCCAGGTTCACGGCTCTCAAGTACTAAGACCCAACTTAGCTACAGTGCTGTCGAAGAAACCTGAGATTGCTCTTCTATGATGGCAAGAAGCCAAATGAGCAAACAGGTTGAGACTGCACTTAACAAGGGCTACTTTTCTCTGGATGTGAGAGTTGGAGTATAAAGAAAGCTGAGCACCAAAGAATTGATACTTTTGAGCTGTGGTGTTGGAGAAGACTTTTGAGAGTCCCTGGGACTGCAAGGAGATCTAACCAGTGCATCCGAAAGAAAATCAGTCCTGAATATTCACTGGAAGGACTGACACTGAAGCTGAAACTGCAATACTTTGGCCACCTAATGTGAAGGACCGATGCATTGGAAAAGACCATGATGCTGGGAAAGATTGAAGGTGGGAGGAGAGAGAAGGGGATGACAGAGGATGAGACGATTGGAAGGCCTCACCGACTCGATGGACATGAGTCTGAGTAAGCTCCTGGAGTTGGTGATGGGCAGAGAAGCCTGGCGTGCTGCAGTCCATGGGGTAGCAAAGAGTCAGACATGACTGAGCGACTGAACTGAACTGAACTTTTCTCTGCATCACCAACATCATGAAAACCCCATCAAAACCATAAACCCGTGTGCACTGACTGAATATTTTAATCACAATGATTATACAATGAAAACAAGTTCCAATTTAAAGACTCCCCATCATTACTATCTTAGTCATCATTTATCCAGGTGATGTCAAGACAGAGGCAAAAGTGAGCTTCACTTACAAGTTTTAAATATTTGATTTAACTACAAACTTAGAAACATTCTACATCTGCTCAACAAGATATGTTTTGTAAATTTAAATCAAAATTCTGTCAGGTCAGTAAAATAGCGATTAAAGATATACTCTTGTGTAAGAAAATGAACAAAAAATGGTAATCTAAAACTAGAAATTAATCTTTTGATTTAGTATTACAAGTTTGTTTGATTCATAAAAAGGATTTTCCTAGGATTTGTTCAAATACAAAAATCACCCATATGTGGTTAGTGTTTAGATGCCAGTNATTATATTATCTATCTAAAATACTTGAATTCACAAAGTATTAGCTAAAACAAAACCAAAAAAATCACCTGAGACCTTTCCTAGTGTTCTGAAGAATGAAACATATCTATATATGACATGAAACAAAATACAAGATAACGTTCATCTACCCATGGTTGAATGTGTGGCTGAGTAACAAAGCTTCTGGTTTTCTCATTCTTCATTCATTTACTCAGTAACTATGCACAAGGGTGCTGTGACAAGCACTGGAAGTAAAAGATGAAGGTGACCCAGTGCACCCTGAAAACAATACACTATAAAGTGGAAAAATAGATGAACAGGCAATTTCCATACAGAGTCATAAATACTAAGATACAAAAGACGGCACAAGGAACACCCAGAAGGGAAGCCAGCTTTGTGTCAATACTGCCAGCTTTTTGGTGGAGGTGCTATGGAAGTAGCTACCTGAAGGACAGGAGAAAGTACAGGAAATGGAGGGGAGAAGCACATACAAGACCAGAGGTGAGGAAGAGCATCTGTGGAATCCTACACAGTCTGGTTAGATGCAGAGCTGAGGGGCAGAGGAGGGCAGTAAGAAGATAAGGCTGGCTACTTTGGCAGGACCCAAATTGATGTGGGTGTTTGGAGTCTTTCCTGAGGGCAAAAGATAAACTAGTAAGAAAGTGAATGTCAAGGAAATTTTAAAGCCACCCACCAAGTGACAGCTATACAAACGTGATTGCTTGAGTCTGGGTTTCCTAGCCTTAACCACTACCAGACACTTGAGATGTTGATGAACTCCATGTTTTCTGAGAACATTGTCAGGGTGCAGGCTGACAGTTCCACAGGGATGGCAGAAGTAGAGGAAGGATATATCCAGAAATGAAAAGAAATACATAGACCTTTTCAGATTTTTTTAAAGTTATGGAACATAATTAATAAATAAGGAATAAGGGTATTTTTCACTATGATTGCTCATGTTTTCACATTTTTCATTAGCTATGTATAAGAAAAAGTGTATAACATAGCATTTGTTATACAAACAATGAAAAGAGATGCTGATTATTCTTTACAGTATTTCAGAAATCAATGTCTAAATTTAATTCATACGTTTTGGCAACATACCTCCTTCTAGTTCTCTAGTTATACTCTTTTCCAACTTCCGCCGTGTCTGAAATAAGTCAAATATTATTTATGCTTAAATTAAACAAGAGATATTATCATAGAAATGATACACAACTTACTACACGTGACATTTAAATAATACTTTTAGAGACTAGACCTAACTTGAAGATTACGTAGCAGAAAAATAAGCACATAAATAAAAGAAAAGGAATTCCTACTTACTCTGCTTTTAGCTAACAGAGAACATGTATATGGAATGCTATTTAATATGATAAAAGTACAATAAATGTCAGTCTATCAAGTACACAAAATTGCAGAGGTTACGGAATGACCCATAATCCTGGGAGCGACTCACAAGATTACTGTCTTCTTCTCTAAAAACTCTTGCCCTAAATATGTACTTCTGAGACCTTTATTTTGATTTCTAGGTGAGGATAATGTTCAAATGGAGGAAGTAGTTTGAAATTGAATGTTAACAAGGAGAACATATCTGCAATTTTCTTTAAAATTTTCCATTTAATGAAATCATAGAAAAGTGAGAAGATTATACACAGCCAGCGAGATTTAATTCTGAAGATGTTTAGTGAGAAGAATTCTCTTATAAGTGCTAGTTTCCGAACTATGTCTCATAGAGGGAGAAGGTCCCACGGGGTCACTGCAGGGTTGAGAAACAGAAGTCACAGCCACCAGGGTCTCTCAGCACTCCTTATCTAAAGGGCTCTATACTTGTCTCCATTTTATATAACACAGTTCCACACAACAGTTTTTGTTTTGTTTTAAGGAAAGGTTGTCTATTTTGAAAAAAAAAAAAATTTTTTTTTAAGGTATGAGAGTCATTGATTTAGTCAAAGTCCCTAATTCTACAAAACTAGTAACAAAGCCAATAGCCTTCTTACTGAGTCCAGAGTCCTATGCTAGCTACTTCCTCATATTAAGAAAAAAAAACATAAATTCTAACTAAATCATTGAGAAAATGAATATGTAAAACCTTATTATATAGTTCAATAATGCTTCTGGCATGACATGACATAGTAGCTTTTGAACTAAATTATATGTTTTATAGGCATGAACAAGAATAAGTTTTTATCAAACTCCTATTTGTAGCAGTCAATATAGTAATTTAAACAGCATAACAGTTTTTTAACACAGGACAGGGAACTTGAAGGAGAAAATCTTTAGTTGAATCAAGCAGGTCAAAACTGAAGAGATTCATCCTTAAAAGGATGTTGATTTCCTCCAGATAAATAAAAACCTGGCTTATTAAAATTTGTCAACAAATGAATTATCCACATTTTGCATTATTTAGGACAAAATGTAAAACACAAAACAGATCTCTCTTTACTATCTAGCATACTGCTATCCAAGCTGTCATCACTAGTTAGTATATACAAAAAAGTATGAGTATAATCTCAACTATAATCTAAATCCAGTCAGAAATTGCAGTTGAACTTCATTTCCTCAGCCTGAAGTTTCAAGGGGAGGCCTTATACTCCTAGTCTCCTCATGGAAGCAGGGAGTTTTACCTAACGGGCGAGTTTGGGAAGAAAATAAGAAATGCTTGCTTGGTTCCGAATCTCTTCTTTGGAAGGATGTATGTGCCCACAGCACCGTGAACGTGGGTCTGCAGTAGGCAGCCTGCCCCAGGGACGGGGATCAGGCATTTGCTGCCACCTCTTAGGCCTGCATGGGAAAGGGTCTGACTTGGGAGGAAATGTTCGGAGGCCTGCTGTGACTGCACAGCTAAAGCACATCCTCCAGGTTCACGGCTCTCAAGTACTAAGGCCCAACTTAGCTACAGTGCTGTCGAAGAAACCTGAGATTGCTCTTCTATGATGGCAAGAAGCCAAATGAGCAAACAGGGTGAGACTGCACTTAACAAGGGCTACTTTTCTCTGGATGTGAGAGTTGGAGTATAAAGAAAGCTGAGCACCAAAGAATGGATACTTTTGAGCTGTGGTGTTGGAGAAGACTTTTGAGAGTCCCTTGGACTGCAAGGAGATCTAACCAGTGCATCCGAAAGAAAATCAGTCCTGAATATTCACTGGAAGGACTGACGCTGAAGCTGAAACTCCAATACTTTGGCCACCTAATGTGAAGAACCGATGCATTGGAAAAGACCCTGATGCTGGGAAAGATTGAAGGCGGGAGGAGAGAGAAGGGGATGACAGAGGATGAGACGATTGGAAGGCCTCACCGACTCGATGGACATGAGTCTGAGTAAGCTCCGGGAGTTGGTGATGGACAGGGAAGCCTGGCGTGCTGCAGTCCATGGGGTAGCAAAGAGTCAGACATGACTGAGCGACTGAACTGAACTTTTCTCTGCATCACCAACATCATGAAAACCCCATCAAAACCATAAACCCGTGAGCACTTACTGGATATTTTAATCACAATGATTATACGATGAAAACAATTTCCAGTTTAAAGACTCCCCATCATTACTATCTTAGTCATCATTCATCCAGATGATGTCAAGACAGAGGCAAAAGTGAGCTTCACTTACAAGTTTTAAATATTTGATTTAACTACAAACTTAGAAACATGCTACAACCTGTCTCTTATACACATCTAGATGTGTATAAGAGACAGGCTACCTGAAGGACAGGAGAAAGTACAGGAAATGGAGGGGAGAAGCACATACAAGACCAGAGGTGAGGAAGAGCATCTGTGGAATCCTACACAGTCTGGTTAGATGCAGAGCTGAGGGGCAGAGGAGGGCAGTAAGAAGATAAGGCTGGCTACTTTGGCAGGACCCAAATTGATGTGGGTGTTTGGAGTCTTTCCTGAGGGCAAAAGATAAACTAGTAAGAAAGTGAATGTCAAGGAAATTTTAAAGCCACCCACCAAGTGACAGCTATACAAACGTGATTGCTTGAGTCTGGGTTTCCTAGCCTTAACCACTACCAGACACTTGAGATGTTGATGAACTCCATGTTTTCTGAGAACATTGTCAGGGTGCAGGCTGACAGTTCCACAGGGATGGCAGAAGTAGAGGAAGGATATATCCAGAAATGAAAAGAAATACATAGACCTTTTCAGATTTTTTTAAAGTTATGGAACATAATTAATAAATAAGGAATAAGGGTATTTTTCACTATGATTGCTCATGTTTTCACATTTTTCATTAGCTATGTATAAGAAAAAGTGTATAACATAGCATTTGTTATACAAACAATGAAAAGAGATGCTGATTATTCTTTACAGTATTTCAGAAATCAATGTCTAAATTTAATTCATACGTTTTGGCAACATACCTCCTTCTAGTTCTCTAGTTATACTCTTTTCCAACTTCCGCCGTGTCTGAAATAAGTCAAATATTATTTATGCTTAAATTAAACAAGAGATATTATCATAGAAATGATACACAACTTACTACACGTGACATTTAAATAATACTTTTAGAGACTAGACCTAACTTGAAGATTACGTAGCAGAAAAATAAGCACATAAATAAAAGAAAAGGAATTCCTACTTACTCTGCTTTTAGCTAACAGAGAACATGTATATGGAATGCTATTTAATATGATAAAAGTACAATAAATGTCAGTCTATCAAGTACACAAAATTGCAGAGGTTACGGAATGACCCATAATCCTGGGAGCGACTCACAAGATTACTGTCTTCTTCTCTAAAAACTCTTGCCCTAAATATGTACTTCTGAGACCTTTATTTTGATTTCTAGGTGAGGATAATGTTCAAATGGAGGAAGTAGTTTGAAATTGAATGTTAACAAGGAGAACATATCTGCAATTTTCTTTAAAATTTTCCATTTAATGAAATCATAGAAAAGTGATCATATGTGGTTAGTGTTTAGATGCCAGTCATTCACTTATGCTTAAGTGTAGAACAACTGCGGTGGGTGCAGCAGAACTAGGAAATGATTATGAACCACGGCCAAAGTAAAATCAATTAGAAAGTAAGTCAAACATCTGAAAGTATACTTTTGGTTACTTGGCAATAAGATTTCATTTCTATAGTAGAATTTAAATCCAGATTTTCAAGAAATTTAAGTTAATAAGTATCTCTTAAAATCGAGAAATCTAGGGGGAAAAAAACAATCAAAATGTTCATTAATTATGGCTTTCACTTAGTGTGCATAAGTCAAATAAACAATTCAGAAGTTCAAATTAAAACCTAGAATCATTCATATAAGAAATCTGAAACCCAAGGGAAAAAAGATATTAGAACTAACCTCGAGCAAGTAAGTCACCATGCTGTTATTTGTAGGGAGTGGAAATGAGGTAGAAAACCCTAGGTTTGAACAATCAAAATGTTCATTAATTGCGGCTTTTACTTAGTGTGCATAAGTCAAATAAACCACTCAGAAGTTCAAATTAAAACCTAGAATCATTCATATAAGAAATCTGAAACCCAAGGAAAAAAGATATTAGAACTAACCTCGAGCAAGTAAGTCACCATGCTGTTATTTGTAGGGAGTGGAACTGTGGTAGAAAACCCTAGGTTTGCTCTTGGACAAAGATTTGAATTGAACATTGCAGTATTATTGACATTTTCAACGCAAGGGCGCTCCAGGACTGCACTCGTGGTGAGCGTGCTCAGTAAAGACCTGTTCTGCTATTTCTCCACGTCAAGTTTGGTGCTCATCTCTGCCAGCCTCTCATCAGTCCTGGGGAAGATGGAAAACACCAATTTCATTCACGCTTCCCTAAATGGCTTGCATTTGTTAAGTTGCCATATAGTAAATGGAATGTTCCATTAAGCCATTTGAATGCCGAAAATACAGAGCAGACCTCCTGTAAACAATGATAGGTGTAACCTTGCTCTAAAGAAGTACACATGTGTCTGGGGCTCCTCAAGTAACAAGTCACAGTTGGGAGAGGAGAGAAAGGGCACCAGAGAGAAAGGGAGGGGGCCTCACAGTGACACCTGCTGCCCTCTGGGACACACCTGCCTCCAGGAAACAGTTCAGGGATGAAGAAACACCCCATCCCACAAAGCCACTTTCAAGCATTTGCTTTCACCACTCTTGTATACACGTTTCCCTCATGACCTCAGAGAAATTAAGCTTTTGGCTCTGAGGCATCACCCAGAGCCACAATCTTGAGGGAGGACGAGAAAGTCAATGGGTGACAAAAGGGCTAATACAGCCCCAGGAATAATGACAAGTATCCCTGCTTTTCCAAAGTTCATTTTGTGTTACTTCACTTCTGCGAAGGGCCTACATTGGCACCTATATTTCATAATCAAAAAAAAAAAAAAAACTGAAGAGGATTTTTGGTTTCCTTTAAAAAGGCAAAAACTCTAAGCAGAGTTCATGGTATGTTTTTACAGTGAGAGGCATCGGGGCTCCCCAAGCAGGGAGACTGGCCCCACCATGCTCCTTCTCCAGAAGCCACCCCCACATCCCAGCATCAAGCCGCCACAGCCCTGAGCCCTGTCTGGGAGCCCCTGTGCTTCACTTGTGCGTATTCAGTTTGGGCATCGACTAGCAGAACCTGTCCTCGGGTTCCTGCTCCTCTGCTGTATGCTGCTTTGGCTTATGGAAGGCATCCTAGGAGGGCTCTGCTTTCAGACCGCCCGGAAACCTGGACTCGACCCTGCAAGTGGGGTCCGCCCTCTCCAGCCCCCACACCCCCTCAGGTCACCAAGCTAGCTTCAGCCACTCTGTCAATTACCCTGCCTTTCACCCCTGTGTGAATATTCCCCTATTTCACAAGCATGCTTTTACTTAGTGTAGGAAAACTTACAAGTATATCCTATTGCTCATTTTTCTTAGGGTGCCCTCTAGCAGTGACTATCTAGCTTTCACTTCCTACTAATCTCAGGAACCTGGCTCTATAAAAATTAAGCTTCATAGATAAATTAATGGACTAAATTTATTTTCTGTGATTCTGGGTTTTGACTTACTTGCCTAGTTTATTTTCCAATACCTTTCTAACTTTTAGTTCCTCTAGGTAGAGTTGCTTATATTTTTCCAACTCAGCTTTATTAGAATCTTGAAAAGTTTTCATCTCGAGAGTTCAGATTCCAAGTCTTTAATTCTGAGCTCCATCTGACTTCTTATGGAAGCAATATGCTCCTCTTGGACCTGCTGTAAGTTTTCCTGAGATGCTGCTCGTATCTAAGTCAAATCTTAAAAGATACATTTTTAATGATTATAACCTGAATAATTATATTTGTCCCATTTAGTTTTGAGTCAGTAATTCAGAGAGTGATTATAAACGTGAAAATAAGAAAAGTGGCACTTTAAAATAATCATCAATGTGGTATGAATTAAATCTGAATTATAAAATTAATGTGGAATCAATCTTATAGTAGTACTTAAGGAACCAGATAATTCAAAGACCAAGAGGATGAAGTGAAAATTTAGAAATTGAACAAGACAACTTAAGAATAATTCAAGAGGATGGTACCAGTTCTAAACCACATATTATTTTCATCCTCATAGTCTTGTTTTATACCAATTGGTCTTATACGTAAAAGGATTCTCTAGTGAGAAGCATTCTGAAAGATCAATTTACTGATAACTGTGATGGAAACTGAAATATTTATAAGGAGAAACAAGTACCCCTTTCCTTCCAGAAATCTACAAAACACACTGGTCTAAGGGAAGTAGAGGAAACACATATGCTGTATACATCTAAAATGTAATTTACAGTGAGGTGAATTCAAGTACATGACAGATCAACAAATTAAGCTGCAAAAATAGGTTGACTTCTTTTAATTTCTCTATGAGATCCTGTCTTGCTCTTTCTTCAATTTCCCATTTATACTGTTCAACTTGAATGTGTTCTGTCATATTCAGTTCTATATGAGCTTTGAGTTTCACTACCTCTTGCTCCAACTTCTTGTTCTCTTTCTCTAGTTTCTCACATTTCCTTTGCCATCCTTTCATTGATAATAACTCCTGTTGAAGAACTTGATTTTTTGCATCCAGGTGCACAAACTGTGAGCATGCAGTTCCTAGCTCTGCTGAAAGATGATCAATCTGCAAGAGTAAAACAATACCATTTGGTTCTGAGGGAAGTGGACTGAGCACAGCCTAACTCAAACCCAGGATCAAATACATACGATGGTAGCTGTATTGTAGAATGTAGGACCTGGAATAACTCAGAAAATCCAGAAAGAAGTTCAAACCACCAAGTCACAAAATATATTCTTCACTATCATCTTAGTCTCACAACATTTGCACTTGATTTTACACTCTTTTATTGTTCTACAGTAATTTCTATCTTCCTCCGAAGAAACAGGAATTACAAATTTAAGTCATCCATGATCACAGCACACTCGACGTGCTGTATCTCCTGGCCCTTCCTCCACACACACACATGCTGCCACCACGACATCGTAGGCCATGCTCTCTCTCTTATAATGTCAGAGCATTAGACACTATTCAAAAACATGGTTTTTAATGGCAGCACCATAATTTACTGACTTAGGCAATATGGTTGATGATTCAAAGCTGATTCCAATTCTGTTGTGCTACTATAAACACCAGAGCAATGAAAATATGTTCAGCTAAGTCCATACACAATGTTCAGTAAAGTTCCCACAGCAGAATCATGAAGTTAGAGCACACCAACTTTCTTGACCACTCTTGATGTATGTTTTGCCATAATGACCTCAGAAGAGGTCATCCCAATTTAGGCTCCTATCATCAGGATTTAATTCCTTTTTGCTACTTTCTCTAGAGGTACCAGGCTTTGCAAAAGCTGCTAAAAGTTCACACATTTTTCAAGGCTTACTTGTGAAGCCCCTCGCTTTACCTGCAGGCACGTCAGGGCTGTCCCTGATCTGTTTTAGGCCAGGCTGCCTGCCCCTCCCTGACCTGCCTGCCATTCACCTGCAGCTCCTCCCGGAGCACGGCCTCCTCCAGTCTGTGTGTCAGCAGCTGGACACTGATTCTTCTCACTTTGGGTCTGGTGGGTAAAGGCCTCCTCTCTAAGCTGTAGGACCCTGTGGTTGAGCTGGGACAGTTCATCCCTATACTTCTGACTCTGGAACAAAAAGGGAGAAAACACAGGTCGGAAAGTTATTTTTTTAAGCCAGCAGCATCCCAGGGGTCCTCAACCAGGGACACTCTTCTCCCCAGGGGATGCTTGGCAATCTTTGGAGACCATTTTGGTCATCACAGCTGGGGGTGGGATTACTATTAGCAACTAGTGGGTGAGGCGCTCGCTCAGTGTCCCCAGAGTGATGGGATCTCAGGCCACCGGGCAGAGGATGAACTATGATTAATTCCCCAAGAAACAAACGCTGGGCACCAGGAGCACACACACCCCATCAACATCCCATCACTGCTCTGGAGAACTGGCATGATTTTCTTATTTCTCCCACTGTTATTCCTGATTATCTTACAAAAGTTGAAGGAAAAAAAAAAAAAAACCCTAGCTAAACCTGAGGCACATGATTCTCTTAAAAAACCTGATCACTGTCATTAACACACAGCACACTGATGAAATGACCCACTTTGCAGACGTGGATGCTGGACACTGGCGGTGCAGCCTGGGATAAACAGCATCCAGCAGGTGACACAAGGAAGCTTGTTATCTCCAACCGTGTGTCACACGCCTTCACACAAACCATGTTTTGCTCCTCTGCTTTTCCCTAGCAATTGCTCTGGAGGCTGAGGGTCTGAAGCCCTCTGTGCCTCAGAGCAGGGTTNATGCTGGACACTGGCGGTGCGGCCTGGGATAAACAGCATCCAGCAGGTGACACAAGGAAGCTTGTTATCTCCAACCGTGTGTCACACGCCTTCACACAAACCATGTTTTGCTCCTCTGCTTTTCCCTAGCAATTGCTCCGGAGGCTGAGGGTCTGAAGCCCTCTGTGCCTCGGAGCAGGGTTCATGCACAGCGAGGCGGATGTATCACTGTCACCCCAGGGTGGGTGTTCCCACCTTATCAGCCAGGCTCGGGGAGGCAGGCAGCGGTGGGAAGAGACAGATGGGAACTGCGGGTCTCTCCAGGGTACAGCAGGTGTCTGGGAAACCAGCGGTGACAAAAGCCCTTCCAGAGAGAGTGGGAACTTGGCAAGGACACAGGGTCGGCAGGTGGAAATCTACAACGCTTCTATGTCCTGACAGTGAACGTGTAGAAACCCACATGAAAAACAAAACACCATTTCCGCTCTGGCCTGGAAAGAGCTTGGAAATCGTCACTCCCCCACTCCCAACAAGAACAGAAAAAAAGCTGAGTAACTGAAAGTCAACAACTCTTCTGAGGCCCATCAAAGAACTGAAGTCACAGGGCAAACCAATGCTCTGAAAACCAGAAAGAAAGACAGGCAAAGAGCGTCACAGCTCACCAGGAGCCAAAGGCTGCAGGCCTAAACAAGGTGGCTGCTGTGGGTAGAACCGGGTCCACAGAGTCACCACTGTCTGGAGACAAGGCTGCTAGCAGGTAATTAAGGTTAAATGTGCTTGCAAGGTGGGGTCCTAATCCAATGGGACAGTGACTTTATAAGAAGACACAGTGAGAGGGGGCTCTCAACAAGCCTGGAAGGGCCTCACGGGAACCAAGCCAGCCCCGCCTTGATCGTGGCCTTAAGAACCTTGGGACAATAAACCCTGTAGTTTAAGCCACCTGCTTGTGGCATTCTGTATGGAGCCTGAGGAGACTAGGACCGCGACCGTTTTGAAGTACACAGACCGTTCTGTTCTCTGCCCACAAGGGAAACCTCCTTCTTTACCAGGTTGGAGCCAGCGAGGGTAAGGGGAGAACCAAGTGGAGCCCCCTCTAGCTGTTCTGACTCAGTGTCCCTCACCTACTGGAGTGGCTAAAATAAGAGTGACAACACCAAGTGTGGGTAAGGATGTGGGGCAGCTGGACTGAGCATACACCGCTGGCAGGAACATAAACCCTTAGTAGCTGCTCTGGATAACAGCTGGGCAATTCCATATAAAACTAGACATGCAACTGCTGTACACATCAGTGATTGCTCTCCTGGGCATCTATCCTGTGCAACGAAGACCATCCACACAAAGACCTGCCTAGGAATGTTCACTGCAGCTTCTGTGACAGCCCAACACTGGAATCACCCAGCCATCCTTTAAAAGGCGAGCATTAAGACAAGCTGGTTCCAAATTGGGAAAGGAGTATGTCAAGGCTGCATATTGTCACCCTGCTTATTTAACTTATATGCAGAGTACATCACACAAAATGCCAGGCTGGATGAAGCACAAGCTGGGATCAAGATTGCCGGGAGAAATATCAATAACCTCAGATACGCTGATGACACCACCCTTATGGCAGAAGGCAAAGAAAAACTGAAGAGCCTCTTGATGAAAGTGAAAGAGGAGAGTGAAGAAGTTGGCTTAAAACTCAACATTCAAAAAACTAAGATCATGGCATCCGGTCCCATCACTTCATGGCAAATAGACGGGGAAACAATGGAAACAGTGACAGACTTTATTTTCTTAAGATCCAAAATCACTGCAGATGGTGATTGTAGCCATGAAATTAAAAGGCACTTGCTCCTTGGAAGAAAAGCTATGACCAACCGAGATAGCATGTTAAAAAGCTGACAAAGGTCCATCTAGTCAAAGCTATGGTTTTTCCAGTGGTCATGTATGAATGTGAGAGTTGGAGAATTGGTGCTTTTGAACTGTGGTGTTGGAGAAGACTCTTCAGAGTCCCTTGGACTGTAAGGAGATCCAACCAGTCCATCCTAAAGGAAATCAGTCCTGAATATTCACTGGAGGGACTGATGCTGAAGCTGAAACTCCAATACTTTGGCTACCCGATGGGAAGGACTGACTCATTGGAAAAGACCCTGATGCTGGGAAAGACTGAAGGTAGGAGCAGAAGGGGACGACAGAGGATGAGAGGGTTGGAAGGCATCACTGATACGACGGACATGAGTTTGAGCAAGCTCCGAGAGTTGGTGATGGACAGGGAAGCCTGGCGTGCCGCAGTCCATAGGGTCGCAAAGAGTCGGATACGACTGAGTGACTGAACTGAACTGAAGACGAGCTGTGGGACGTTAACGCCTTGGAATGTCATCCAGCGACAGGAAGAAACTAACTGTGGACGCACAGCAGAGAGTCGTGCTATGTGAGGAGAGGCAGTCCCAGAGAGCTCATTCGGTATGGCTCCTTGTGTGTCACTGGTGACACAAGTTTGGCTGTCCTCTGTCACTTTCATCAAGAGGCTCTTCAGTTCCTCTTTGTTTTCTGCTGTAAGGGTGGCGGTGGGGCTGGGACAGGTGGGCAGAAAGACAGGTGGCGGATGTAGCTGTGAATGAACGACATGAAGGGCCTTGTGGAGCTGCAGCTGGGATGTGGAGACGTGAACCTGCCCAGGGGATAAACCGTGTGGACCTGGCACCCACATGGGAACAGAAGCAAAGCTGCAGGAGCACGTGGACTTCCTGGGTGGTCCCCTGGTTAAGGAGCTGCCTTCCGAGGCAGGACACTCGGGTTCCACCCCTGGCTGGGGAACTGAGATGCCACATTCCGTGGGGCCATGAAGCCCCTCCCCCAAGAAAAAGAACACCCCCCCAAACTGGGGAAGTAAGACCTACGGACTGCATCAGTGTCAATACCTTGACTGTGATGCTCATTAAGGGCTGACTTGCGCCCCCTCAAACCCCAATTCACACGTTGAAGCCCAAACTTCCAATCCTGCACAGAGGGACTGCAGTTAGAGATGGGGTCTCGAAAGAGGTGATTAAGGTAAAACGAGGTCGTATGAATGCAGTATGATGGTGCCCTAATAAGAGGTGACGACACAGACACATCTGAAGGAGGACCCAGGGAGGACAGTTGTGTACAAACCAGAGAGAGGCCTCAGAAGAAACCAGCCCCGCCCTGACCTGAGCTTCTAACTCNGAAAGAGGTGATTAAGGTAAAACGAGGTCGTATGAATGCAGTATGATGGTGCCCTAATAAGAGGTGACGACACAGACACATCTGAAGGAGGACCCAGGGAGGACAGTTGTGTACAAACCAGAGAGAGGCCTCAGAAGAAACCAGCCCCGCCCTGACCTGAGCTTCTAACTCCGAGCACTGTGAGGAAATGAACTTCTGTTGTATAAGCCCCTCAGTCTGTGGTGCTTTGCTACGGCAGCCCTAGCAAACTAACACAGACACTATAGTGAAGTTTCATAAAACGTGACCACTGGGGAAACTGGACAAAGTGTATTTCTCTGTAATATATGTCGTACAACCACACGTGAGCCTGCAATTATCAGTAATAAGTTCAATTTTTAAAAAAAATTAAAAAAAAACAACACATCCAAGCTGTGTGAAGTGAAAGAAGCTCAGTCGTGCCCAACTCTCTGTGACCCCATGGACTATATAGTTCATGGAATTCTCCAGGCCAGCATAATGGAGTGGGAAGCATTTTCCTTCTCCAGGGGATCTTCCCAACCCAGGGGCCAAACCCAGGTCTCCCGCACTACAGGTGGATTCTTTAGCAGCTGAGTCACACGGGAAGCCCTCCAAACTGTGTGCTTCGGTACAAAAGCCAGTAAGTGAGACCAAGTGCAGAAAGCATTTATTCATGGCGCAAAGG
>SJYX01011603.1:10974-25812 GCA_006410675.1 Oreotragus oreotragus
AAAAAAAAAAAAACAACAAATTTTTTGAAAAAATTATGTTACAGAGGATACGTTTGTATTAAGTTACAGAGTTTACAGAATGAGGGTCTAGCTAGGACGTATGTATAATACGTTTTGAACCTTTCAAAGCACCTTTTAGTTTATGTGAAGTTCTTCACATGGCCCCCTTGTCTTTTGAAGCTTCTAACACCAAGGTGTCTGTTGCAGCCCAGAGCAAGGTTACTGCTACCCAGGACAGCACTAATTTGCGATGTATTTTCTGTGGTAAGCAACATTATGTTTACATTACTTTTTCAAGCTGTGGTGCATACTACTTGCGCATTTCCATAACTTTTGTCTCCTTAGGCCATGGTCTGGAATTTGGGATATACAGCAAGCTACTGTTTCATGTTGTGATATTTGTTGTGGTTCATGTAGGTGATTTGGTCAGCTTTTGTTTGAGTTGGCTTCCTAGCGACGATTTAGTTAAAATTAGGATCTCAGAACTAATTCTTGTTCACTTCTTCCAACATGAATGAGAGGGGTTTTTGTTTGTTCGTTTTTGTTTTTAACTATTTTGTTTGAGAGCAATCTTTTAGAGTTTTAGAGGGAAAGTTTTATCCATCTTACTATGATATCAGGAATGTAATTGGGATTTATTGGAAGGGAGCTTTTGCTTAGCTTGAATTAGTTTCCAAATGTACATGTTGTGAGGCAGCTGTGAGCTCTTTCATGCTTTGATAGGTTGATTTCTGATTGACAGCCTCCTTGATTCAGTAGGTTAGATATCTGTGGCTTAGGAGTGAATTTAGGCTTATAGTGTGTTTTCTTTCACTCTCACGCTCATATACACATGTGTGCACATATATGTGTTGTTTGCATGGACAAATCAGTTATGTCCCTTAGCCTTTTTTCCACATGACAGTTAATCCAGTATATGCATATCCTCCTTACACCAGGATATATTTGCATATGTAAACATTTACACAGACACACACAGACATACATCTGAATTCCTTTTAGTCTCGTTTGATTCTAAAACTTTGGTTTTGAAAACCCCAGTTCAAAAAGTGACTTTTAAATCTTACAGGCGCAGCATCCCCCATCCTTTGACTCAGATATGCCTTTTTGACTATTGTATACCTTAACTGGCCGGATTATTTTATGAGCGATAGAATGATAAATAGTACTAAAATTTTATATGAACAGTTCAGCTGTGTATCTGTATTTTATCCACGTGACTCAGAGTTTTTGATATGCTCCTTCAGTACTACTAATATTGTTTCTTTACCTATAAAGAGAATTGTTTTAAGGTTGATACACTTGCTGGTTTAGGCAAGGAAATATGTGTTATAATTTGCCCCCCAAAATGAAAATTCTGATGCATTCCTTAATCACCTGAGGTTTTATTTTATGATTGTTCCAGGGGACAGTTATAGGAGTGGGCCTGTCATGCGGCCCTGTATAAACGTTTCACTCCATCTTAGATTCCTCAGTTAATCGTTGCAGATTAAGTGTTTAATTAGTAACTTTTAATTTTAATTTTTCTGCCTCCTCCTGGGGGTTCTTCCAGACCATCTTTTGGACTAGCTGCTAGTGTGATTGTTCCTGTTTGTGTTATTAGGACTCTGTAGCTCTTTTTGAAAACTTACTTGATGTTCTATACTTTGCTACCTAATATGTGGGGTTTCACATGCAGAATAATAGAGTTTATCCAGTTGCAGAATAATAAATAGAGTTTATCCAGTTGCAGAATAATAGAGTTTATCCAGTTGCAGAGAAAAGATTTGGCCTTCATAAAGGTGAATTTTTTAAGCTGTAAAATAATGTGTTAAAAAGCAAATTTCCCCCATTATTACCTTTGATTGATTTAACTGTGTGCAAACAATATAATTACCACATTGCTAAGTTTAAACTTGATTGTATTGTGCATAATAACACTTATTTGTCTTTTAGTCCTGTGTTTTTAAATAGTGTGTGGCTAAGTGTGAAAACAAGATATGTGAAAATTAAAACGTGACAATAAGTGAAATGTGCTTTAGCCAAACTCAGTACTAAAGTCAAGACTGAAATGCCATTCATTCCTGGTTTAGAGAGATGTTATGTTCTGATTTCCGTCATTTATAAGTTACTGTATCAGCGACATGGACACATTTTCTTTATTAGAATCAGTGATTTACGTACTTTGCTACGTGAATCCTAGCCAGGACACATTAAGACCAACTATTGTCTCTGGCTCTGGTAATAAAGCAGAAAAAAAACTTAACTCTCATATAGCTACTGTTCTTTATGGTATTAGAGTAGGGACAAAGCAGGTTCACTTGTCTCTTCTCCCTTTTCCCTCCAAAAGAACTGTTGACTATCCTGTGATGCTCCTAAAATGTTGTTACTTAACCCACTTGTTAGAAAACTACCTTTTTTTTTTTTTTTTTGGTATTCTGTGAGAACACAGATACTCATGTAGACATAGGGCCTGTGTGGAGTAACCAGTGGTTGTATTTTAGAAAGTACAGTGGCAGCCGGCAGCCTTGTACTCTTAACTGCTGCTTCCTGTTGTATGGCGCCTTTGGTATAATTTACCAACTGTGTAACCCAGTAGAGGGTTGGACAAGAAGAAAGAATGTAATTGTGTACCTAAAGTTCATAATTTACCTAGTACTCTTATTCAGTCTCACAGTACATTTATATTATTTTTAAATGCACATAAATTTCAATGTGCTTGTTAATTGTCAGTTGACCACATTGATAAAGAGGAAACAAAATAACCAGATTAAATATGGATGTGAGAAAACGCTGAGGGAGGAGGCTTCTCCTTTTCTGTTCTCACCCCCACCCCTTTTAAAGAAAGTTTTTGGGAAGATAACCCATTATCACTAAGAACCATGTAGAAAAGAATTTTGAAGAGTGTTTTTTTAGTTGTTCTTGGATTCCTCCCATTTAAAAAGGATCTTCCTTGTTGTAAACTATTTTTATAATTAGCAATATTAACCAGAAAATATTACACACATTTTTAAAAGCTCCTTTTGAAACAGATTAACTGAGTAAACTTAAAACTCAAAACTTAAAATAAAAAACCAAAACCCAAATTAGTTTTTATGAATTGCTAAAAGAGACCTTTCTCACATTCAGATTTTTTTGCGAGTTAGATCAAACTTCCGTTAGTTTAATTTAAAAAACCTTTAAATGAAATCAGTAGGATTGAGTTGAGATACTGACATCTTTCTCTTTGTGTTGAAACTTAACATCGAGAGATTTTAATTGGTGAGTTTAATCTATTAATATTATTGTTACAATAATAATTACAGTGCCTGGTATAGATGTGTTAGGATCAAATTTGAGATTGATGCCAAACAAATCTGACATTCACCTGATTAATTATTTGAGCCGCATGAGGTTTTAACTTAAATATCCAAACATTATTTTTGAAAATAGTTAAACCATGATGATCTTATGAGTTGCCCATGCTAAATACTCACATTTAATATATTTTTGGTAAATATAACTTTGGAAATACTGCCTCTGACTAGTTTATATATTTTCAAAAGTACCCTCCCACCTTGTTTGTCCGCTTCCTCCGGCCGGAAGAGACAAGTAATGTACACTGAACGTTAGCGTATGGCTTAATATGGCAGTCTGTTTTTGTATCATTATCTTGATATCAGAAAAGAGAATTCCAGTCTGTTTACTAGACACTATATATTTTCATTTATGCAAACATTTAAATGCATTTTTAATTTTAGAAGCTTTTTGATTTTTTTTGTTGTTGCTGTTACTGATGACATGGAATTAATATATTTTTATATTTCCTTTATGTGGCTCTTAAAATAGCAGAGACTTTTAGGAAATCTAGTGCAGTATCATTGCAGTTGTCATCTAATTTGTCTTCAGAGGACAAATTAAATGATTAAAAACATGTAAAGAGATGAGGGAAAAATTAGTAGGTAAGTTCAGATCAAATTATTTTTTTACACTTGGGATATAACAAGTACTGTATTATATTCTAATGAACCTTATCGTTCTCTTTGTGAAATCTCCACTAGTATAAAATAGATACTTTGGGCTGTTAACTCAGATTTACAAGAATTTATTTATTAACTGTCTTTTATGCTAGTGGTCTATAAAAACACTTTCAAAATATCTGCCAGGGGCCTTTGCTAGCACACTAGAATTCACAAATATGTATAGCATTATCATTATGCATATATTTCTCTCCAAGAGTGAAAGATAACTACTATTTCTTTATTCTCTTCTTTACTGAATTAAATTCAAGATTGTTCTATTATAACTATAAGCATTGTATATTAAGTCCAGTATTTTATTTATCTCATTTTGTGACATAGTTTTTATATCCAGTGACATTAAAATGTCCCATTGTTTAGTGGCCTTCTTTATGAGATGTTAAAAATGGGTCTGCATTTTATATGACATGGGAATGAATGGTCATTAGTTTCTCATGACAGAATGGTGTTGGTTTGAATGCAGGTTTTTTGTTTTGTTTTACCCCAAGTGAAAAATTATCTGTTACATTAAAAGTTCAGATAAGTAGATTAATTATATGTGAAAGTTTAGCAAATGTTTGTTTTCACCAGTGCTGGAAATGCCAGGCCATTAAATAAGAATGGCAACTTAAAGTGGGCAAGTTTGATAAATGCATTAGCATGCATCAGTCTAGTAATAAGGTTCTCATGCTTTCTCTCTCCTGTTTTTCATTTCCAGTGTTCTATTTAGGTGAGTTTTTGAATTCTGATTTTTCATTTAAGTTCTCCCTCTCCACTTCATGAATAAGTACCCCCAAGAGAATGTCTCATTGTCTTAGAAAATGTCAAGCTTAGGTGCCTATTCAGATGCTCATTGAACACTTGTTTTACTCAAGCTCTTCATATATAAATGTTTATTTTTCCTTTATTGTTGATGTTTTCCATTTGTTTCAAGTAAGCCTTCTGGAAATAATGACAGTATTTTGTTGCAGTCTTTCATTTGCTGTGTGTTATATGAAGCTTATATTTTATTTTGCTAAACAAAAAGAAGATACATTTGTAATTATGTGATGGTTTTATGTTATTCTCATGATTTTACCTCCTCTATCCAGCACAGTATAAAGACCATGTTCATTTATAATGTTTCTCTCCCTTTTTAGGGCCAACATTGCCTAGACAAAATTCACAACTACCTGCCCAAGTTCAGAATGGCCCATCACAAGAAGAATTGGAAATTCAAAGAAGGTAAATTCCCAAGTTATTATTTTCCCTTATCTACTGCAGAAGACCAGTCTGTGAACATCTGATATTGAAAGTAGATTGTGTCTCATCATGAAATGTATACTGTTAAGAAGTCTTCAAGACATCTTATTTTTATAGCTGTTATAAATTAATCTGTGATCATTATGGCTGTCAAGTGACTAATTTGGAAGGTTGAAATAGTGTTGACTGTATAAAGCATTGGACATTAGATAGGACTTAGTAATGAAGTGTATAGTCATTCTGATTTTGATTAAACTGCTGGTTTAATGAAATCAATAATATTATCCTCATTATTTTCAGTGCAGTGTAGAAACACATTTAAAATTATAATGCAGCTTCATCTAGGGATTTTTTTTTCTGAATTAGCAAAATAGTCTAAATTATAAGCTACTTTAGAACAAAACAGTTTTATAAAATTCAGGTACAATCAGTAACTAAAATTGAGCTAGTCAAACCAGGTGTCTTACTTAAAGGAAAATTTTTTGGAGATGTTGATGTTGCTTTTTATTACTAGTAGATTACCCCTGTTTTGTTCTGGAAATTGATACCATCATGTAGATGGAATTTTCCAGTCCATTTGCTCCATGGCAAGCCAGTATTTTTTATTGTTGTCTTTGATTTGGACCTCACATTTGAGACATTCTTTATATTCTTTGTCTTATCTTAATATATGTGCCATGTTTCTCTGACGGATGGTCAAGGGATCTCTTGCTGTGGTTCTGTGTTGGTTACTTTGCTGTGTAACTACTTAGTCCTTGAAGAATGCCCTCCAGGATCTCCCAAAATGAGTTTTGTTTTTGACAGTCTGTATCTTCAGATAGTTCCAGAAATAGCCTCCGCATGTGGTGAAACTCTGTCTGCCCTTTAGAGTGATGCTGTGACAGATATGAATAAAATGAGTTTCTGTAGAAATAAAGAAAATTGAAAGGACATAATCATTTCAGTTCTATGTTGAAAGTTTTAAACATACTAGGATAAGTCTAACAGAAATTGTAATGATTTGTCTCTCACATACAAGAAAAAAGTAGTTAATAAAAAGTGATCATAGGGGACTTCCCTAGTGGTCCAGTGGTTAAGACTCTGTCTTTGCACCTCAGGGGGGCACATGTTTGATCCCTGGCCAGGAAACTAACATCCCAAATATTAAGAGTAGTAGATTCTTCCTAGCCTTTGTACAAAGGCTTCTACAAAGGCTAGGAAGAACCAGGAGAAAACCCTGAACATCTTACATACTCTTTGGGTGATACAAAGTTGGCAAGCAAGCAATCCCAGACACAGTTGCTGGAGGCCAGGACAGTAGAGGCTAGAGACAGAAGCAATCTGCTAGTACTGCTGACTCGTTCAGGGTCACAGGTGGGACATCCAGTTTGCACAGGGCTGTCAAGAACCTGCAGCGTACAGTTTTAGTTGGAAATGAGTATTTTAAGTGAATTTTTAGTAATTGTTACTAGAACACCATGCCTCATGTATATTTTTTCTCTTTTCAAAGTGTTCATCTGAACTTGAAGTTTTTCTCTTTGAATATGAGTAGATGCTTTAGAGTTTGAAAATTGAAGATGTTTACATTACTTACTTGTTTAGTTGAAGACCTGAACTCAGTCATTTTGCAGCATGAAATCCAAACTTGAGAAAAGTTCATATAAATTTTATATTTTTTGTCCACAGTCATGCATAGACTGCTTTCTCCTTCCACATGACACCAACCAATTTCCTTCTCTCTCCAGTATTTATTTCATCTTCATTCCTTTTCTTGATTCTCTACCCACTTCTTTTTTATTCTTATGAAATCTGCCTGTGTCTCCACAGGTCTATTGGACATGCTGCTTCCATCATTTACTTAGACTAGTCCTCTCTTAGAACACACGTACCACTTCTCGTTCTTCCTTTTGATACTTTAGAATCTCTTTTTGCAAACCCTTCTCCTTTTCTTTCCTTTTTGTACCTCTTTGTTTTCTTATGTAAGGTTTTATTTTTTCTTTTTGCACACAGTATAACCTTTGAAAAATTGATGGTGTAGTCTGGTCTTGTAGTTTTATGCTGATGGCTTCAAAATCTACAGCTCCTAATTATCCAGTAGAGATCTAGACCCATATTTCCAGTGAAATGGAGTAGTGGCATGGTTCCTTTTTGAGAACTGGAAGGAAGTGGTGAACTACTGCCTCCTTCTATCCTGTTCCCCCCCGCCCCGCCACCCACAGACACACCCTTCAGATATGTGTGTGTGACTGTGCACATGTCTGCCCTTACATGGTCCAGAGGATCACAGACCCCCTTAATTCCAACAATGGATCCTCAATGAGAATTTCTGTTGTAGAGCTTATCCACCTGGGTGGGTATCCCACTGATACCTCAGTTTAAACCCTTATAGTGTCATTCCTTCTTCTCTCTAATATTTCTCCCAGAATTGCTGCTTGGAAAGTCTATAATTATCTTTGTTAATGATATCTATTCGAGTACAGTTCGTTCGTTCTTTCTCTAAAAGCCTGTTGCGTTTACTGTTCTAATATTCTCACTGGTAGTAGCTTCCTCCCGTATTTATTCTTATATACTAATATAGATTTGACTTTCTAGTTTTTCTATCTTTAACCTAGATCCCTTTCAGTTATTCCTACTTTATTACTGCCAGATTAATTTTTTTTATTAAACTTTTTTGCTCAAACAGTATAGGAGGGTCTCAAGTTAGGGAGGGTAATCTGCTGCACAATTGTGCCTTCCCTCATATTAGTCACCAGATTTAAACATTTTTAACCATTTCTACCTTAGGTTCTTTTGATGAGTTCTTCTATAATAATTTGTTTATATTTCTATTTTTTGATGAGTCACTTTACAGAGAGTAGCTATTGAATCTTTGCTATGAAAAATGAAGATTTCTTTACTTCCCCTGCCAATTATGAGTAGTTATATTTTTAGTTCCTCTAGGGCTTTGCTGGTAGCTCAGCAGTAAAGAATTTGCCTGCCAGTGCAGAAGACACAGGTTCGATCCCTGGAGAAAGAAATGTCAACTGACTCCAGTATTCTTGCCTGGAGAATTTAATGGACAGAGGAGCCTGGTGGGTCACAGAGAGTCACATACAACTGAGTGGCTAGACAACTGCAGCCTTAGACAATATGCATTAACTCCTAACTCTGTAAGAGGAGTGCAGCAGTTCTGCACATCCCGCTGCCCCCTTTCTTCCGTTCTGCAACCTAGCTTTGGCAGACACGTCATCTTTTTTATTATTTTCAAGGTTTATACATTTGCAGTCTTTTTGTTACTGTTATTAAATTTTTGTCTTTATGTTGTAGGTGATCTTTTTCCCCCCTTCCTAGAATCCATTTAACCTTCTTAGTAACCACAGTAGTCTGAGTTTTCACCAAGATGTGATTGGATTAGGTTTTGGGGTCCTCCCCTATTTATTAAGCTCAATACTTAGTGGTCTGTTTCTGTTTCGGAAGACATAGCCACAGCTCCTAAATTTTTAAGAAATTTTAATTTCTTAAACCATTTCTTTCTGTTTCTTCTGCTCTCTTTTTGGGGAGCTCCTACTGATCAAATGCTGGGCCTCCTGAGTTATTTCCTTATGATGCTTGTGTTTTCTCATTTCCTGCCTCTGTTTCTTTGTTCTGTATTCTTGGTGATATTTTTAAAGATACGTGTCTGTTTATGGCTACGTCAGATCTTGGCTGTGGTGCGCAGGCCTAGGAGTGCGTGAGCTCTGTGGTTTGTGCTGCGCAGGCCTAGTTGCGCTTAGGCATGTGGTGCGCAGGCCTGGGAGTGCATGGCTCTGTGATTTGCGCTGCACAGGCCTAGTTGCGCTTAGGCATGTGGTGCGCAGGCCTGGGAGTGCATGGCTCTGTGATTTGCGCTGCACAGGCCTAGTTGCGCTTAGGCATGTGGTGCATAGGCCTGGGAGTGCGTGAGCTCTGTGATTTGCGCTGCGCAGGCCTAGTTGCGCTTAGGCATATGAGATCTTAGTTCCCTGACCAGGGATTGAACCCTTGACCCTTGCACTGGCAGGCGGATTCTTAATCACTGGACCACCAGGGAAGGCCCTTCTTGGTGATATTTTTAACTGTATGTTCTAGACCAGAACTGTCCAGTAGAAATAGAAGCTACATATTCAATTAAAATTTTTCTAGTAGCCATACTAGCAGAAGTAAAAAGAAACGTAGAATTATTTTTAATGATTAGGGAGCAGAGGGATGACTGGTGCGTTCTCTTCAGATAATGTGTGTGTTTCTTCACCAGCTTGATTATGGTTGTGTCTCACACTCCCGTTCTCTCTTATCTGCTCATCTCAAGTTAGATCTTCCCCTGCTGCTTCTCATGTCTGCTTCAGCCATCCTCCTTGTGTGTTCTGGACTCTGGATGCCTCCAGTCTTCAGTCCAGTTGTGTTCAAGGCTAAGTGTTTTGTTCTAAGTGCTTATAGTACATGAAGGTGGGGAGCGGTGGACAAAAAGCCTCACCCTAATCAGAGAATAGAGGGAATGTGGCATGCTGTAGTAGAAGGTGGTCAGTGCTGTGGGGAGAAGTAGAGCTGAATAAAGGGTATATATGTTGCAGGAAGGCAGGGGAAGTGGTTATAACTTTAAAGAGGTTGGTTGGAGTACATCTTCTAGAAATGAACGGAAGAAGTTAGCGGAGTAGATGTCTGGGTAAGTGCATTGCAGCAGAGAGAATGATTCTGCAAAGCCTTAGGGCAGGACTGTGTTTACCTGTGTAGGGAGGAACAAGGAGATGTTGAGGCTTTAGCCGAGAGAACAGGAGTAAAAAAGGAGAGTCGTATCATGCAGGACCTTAAAGGCGATTATAAAGAATTTATCTTTTATTCTGAGAGAAATGAAGTACCCATTGGATGATTTTGATGGGAATGATCTGGCTTAAAATTTTAACAGAATTAGTCTGGCTGCTCTAATTCTGTTAATTATGGGATTCCCTGGTGGCTCAGATGGTAAACAGTCTGCCTGCTATGCAGGGGACCAGTGTTCTATCCCTGAAGTCAGGAAGATCCCTTGGAGAAGGAAATGGCAGCCCACTCCAGTATTCTTGCCTGGAGAATCCCAGGGATGGAGGAGCCTAGTGGGCTGCCGTCTCTGGGGTCGCAGTCAGCACGACTGAAGCGACTTAGCAGCAGCAGCAGTGGGAAGGATGAGATTACTGTGAACTGAAACAGGCGAGANCCCACTCCAGTATTCTTGCCTGGAGAATCCCAGGGATGGAGGAGCCTAGTGGGCTGCCGTCTCTGGGGTCGCAGTCAGCACGACTGAAGCGACTTAGCAGCAGCAGCAGTGGGAAGGATGAGATTACTATGAACTGAAACAGGCGAGACTAAGTAGATTTTTTTGGGAGAGATCAGATGAATTTTGAAAATGCTACACTTCAAGTAGTGATGTTGACGAGGTAGTTCGATGTACTAGTCTGTAGAAACTGGGAAAGAATTCTAGACATGTATGTAACTCCTCCCTACCCTTTCTGTCTTCCGAAAATTTGGCGGTAAATTTGGTCAACGAAAGACCACTCAGTGTAATTTCCTACTTTGTAATGGGTTTGTTTATGTGCACTTTTAATTCCATTAGAATTCTGGAGTGGGGAAAGATAGTCTGACTGGGCAAATCTACTGACTTGAATGAGTCCAGGCACTCCTGTCACTGGCTGCCTGCATTCCTAGTGGCCAGCTCTCCTTACACCCAGTTCAGCTCTTTGGCCTGGAGAGCCCCTCCATGCGTCTCTCTCCTCTGCATGACTGTGTCTACACCGCACTCTCGTACCCTCTGCGCTTCCCTGAGTGGCATTTTACCCCTTCTGTCCTGCCCTTGTTCTTTCTGTCCTATCATTTTTCTGTAATCTCTTCTCCAGGTATTTTAACGATTTTCTTTTCTGAACTCCTACAATTCAGCCACACCCTTTTTATATTTTATTGTTTGTTATTTTACATATGAGTCTTAATCTCTACAGTAAATATTGTTGGCTCTTTGAGAGTAGGGACCTGAATAAAGTTTTTAATAAAAAGCCAAAAAGCTAGTGGTACTGAATTCATTTATATGTAGGTGTTGGGGCATAACAGGCAGAAGATAGGAGTTCGTAAGGTTGTTGGGATCATTAAATAAGGTTACACACTCTTTCCATGCTGCCTGGGCTCTTCTGTCTGTGTTCTGAGAGCCGGCGGGGGCATTCCCGACGGCGGGGGGCATTCCTGACGAGATGTTCTCTGAGCTGTGCCTTGAAGAGGAAGTGAAGTAGGAATCTGAATCTGATCTCTGAACAATCTGCTTTTGTTTGGGACAGTCCATTGGACACTGAGGAGCTTCAGTTGCATTTTGGGGACATCAGTTGTACAATGTGAAGACAAGGAATGACCATCTGCTTTCTGGTTTCTGCAGTTGTGTTGATGAGTGACGTTGCAAATTGAGTAGTGTCTCCCAAGAAATCTACTACCTCAAAATGTAACTTTTTGGAAATAGAGTTGTTAGTTATGATGAGGTCATACTCGAGTGAGATGGACCCTCTTTGTCCAGTGTGACTGGTGTCCTTATAAGAAGATGAGAAAGTTACAGAAGCAAGATAATCACGTGAAGACACACAGGGCACCATGTAAAGACGGAGACAGAGACTGTAATGATCCTTCTGCAAGGCAAGGAATGCCAAGAATTACTGGGCTTCTGAGAAGGAAGAGGAAGGCATGGACAAGACTCTTCCCCTGGGGCCCTTAGAGGGAACCAGGCCTGCTGACACCTTGATCTCAGACTTTAACCTCATACTGAGGGAGTGAATTTCTGTTGTTTTAAGCCACCTGGTGTGTGGTTCTTTATTATGGTAACCATAGAAACCAATATAGGTGGTCACTAACTTAGTAGACCAGCAAAAGCTAAACGTGATGCAGGACAGAGAAGAAAAGATGTGGGTAAGAGGCTGTACTGGAGTGGGGATGAGTGAAAGCCACCAGCTTGGTCTCTTTCCCTTGCTCAGTTGCCGTCATTGGCAGCCTGACCTGTAGAACTCAGGTGAGGAAGAAGAGTCCTCCTCCAGAAACTTGCCCAGCCAAGAGAAAAATCAAAGATGTGGGCATCCAGGGTCCTTCCCCATGAAGCTCATTTTTTTTAAGGCCTTCTGAATCAGCTTTAGTACTGCTTATAAATGTGAGTGGACAGCTAGGGATCATCACGTCTTTAAGGACAACTTCTACAACATGAAGACAGATCAAAACAAACAAAAAAATTGGTATTGGAGGAAATAGATGTAATAACAGGGAGCAGAAGAAAACCTAAAAATATACTGTAATAGCTTCAGAGAACTAAGAATATATTGCATCCATAAAGCAAACATTTGTAGCTATTTTAGACTTCCCTGATATTCCAGAGATATTGCTCTCCTAATGTGGCAGGAGGTGGGAAGTGGGTTTGATCTCTGGTCAGGGAACTGGATCCTGCATGGCAGAGCTTAAAGATCCCATATGCTGAAACCAAGACCTTATACAGGAAAAAAATGCGTGTGTGTATCTATATACAAATATATATACAGATATTTGTATCTATATGCAATATAGACATACATATTTTAAAAAGAATGAGTGTAAGGAAATGTACTTAGAAAAATTTTTTGAAACAGCATTAATTTTAATAATGGGAGGTTTGAGAAATAAGATTGAGGTAGTTGTCCTGCAAATAGCAGTAAAAGAGATAGTATATGAGTATATAGTATATGAGAGAGATAGTACATGAGGGGAAAAAAATAAAAGAATATCAGATTAGGTGGCACACCATCCAAATAATAGGAATTTTAGGAGAAGAAAGAACAAAAATGTGAGGAAATGGAACCTGCAGACAATAATATAAGAACTTTTCCTGGAATTCAGTGACCTGATCATGGTCAGGGGTGTGCTGACTTCTCCTGAAAAGGGCCAGACAGTAAGGACCCAGACTGTGGGCCACAGGGTCTCTGTGCCATTAGTGCATCTCTGCCCTGTAGCTCTGTAGGATGGGCCAAAATTTTCTGGGAGAAAGAGAAAGAGTAAGCAAACAAACAAAAATAGATCACCTGATAATGTCTGACCTCGTTGAGAGGGTCTAGAGCTCTGATGGAGAGTTTGGGGTAGGTATGGAAAAAAGAATCAATTCTGAAAATAGCCATTTTTAACACCACTGTTCAGAAAGGAATTGTTCTGGAAAGTAAATATGGTCAGCATGAGTAAGTTAAGTGGCTGCTGATGTATCCAAAGTGCTATCATGACTTTATTGGGAGAATAAGGAAGGTGAGATTTTTAGGAGGGTTAGAGGGTCTGGGAATTAAATCATTTATGTAGTACTAAGTCAGGAGATAACTTCTAAATCTGAAAGACTAAGCAGTATTAGTTCTAAACAAATAAATTAGTTAAAAACATAAATATCAAGCGTGTTGAATGCAGTTGTTTCTGGAGAGAAAAATCAGAAGTGATGAAGAGTTGAGAAGAGGATTAGTATGTTGGATTCAGCTCAGTCGCTCAGTCATGGCTGACTCTGCAACCCCATGGGCTGCAGCGTGCCAGGCATCCCTGTCCATCACCAGCATCCAGAGCTTGTTCAGACTTGGATCTGTCAAGTCGGTGATGCCATCCAACCATCTGATCCCATGTCATCCCCCTTTCCTCCTGTCTTCAGTCTTTCACAGCATCAGGATCTTATCCAATGAATCAAATCTTTGTATCATATGGCCAAAGTATTAGAGCTTCAGCTTCAGTATCAGTCCTTCCAGTGAATATTCAGGACTGATTTCCTTTAAGATGGACTGGTTGGATCTCTGCTATCCAAGGGACTCTTAAGAGTCTTCTCCAACACCACAGTTCAAAAGCATCAATTCTTCGATGCTCAGCTTTCCTTATGGTCCAACTCTCACATCCATACATGACTGCTGGAAAAACCATAGCTTTGACTAGACAGACTTTTATTGACAAAGTAATGTTTCTCCTTTTTAATATGATGTCTAGTTTGGTCACAGCTTTTCTTCCAAGGAGCAAGCATCTTTTAATTTCATGGCTGCAGTTACCATCTGCAGTGATTTGGAGCCCCCCCAAAAAATAAAGTCTGTCACTGTTTCCACTGTTTCCCCATCTATTTGCCATGAAGTGATGGGACTGGATGCCATGATCTTCCTCTTTTGAATGTGGAGTTTTAAGCCAGCTTTTTCACTCTTCTCTTTCACTTTCATCAAGAAGTTCTCTACTTCCTCTTTGCTTTCTACCATAGGGTGGTGTCATCTGCATATCTGAGTTTATTGATATTTCTCCTGAGAATCTTGATTCCAGCTTGTGCTTCATCCAGTCTGACATTTTGCATGATGTACTCTGCATAGAAGCTGAATAATTGGGGTGACAAAATACAGCCTTAATGTACTCCTTTCCCAATTTGGAACCAGTCTGTTGTTCCATGTCCGGTTCTAACCATTGCTTCTTGACTTGTATACAGATTTCTCAGGAGGCAGGTCAGGTGGTCTGGTATTCCCATCTCTTGAAGAATTTTCCACAGTTTGTTGTGATCCATACAGTCAAAGGGTTTGGTGTAGTCAAGAAAGCAGAAGTAGATGTTTTTCTGGAACTTGCTTCCTTTTTCTGTGATCCAACGGATGTTGGCAGTTTGATCCTGGTTCCTCTGCCTCTTCTAAATCCA